>JAJTWQ010000468.1:0-90582 GCA_029007595.1 Solanum commersonii
TGATTGTTTCCAAGGATCCAGTATTAAACATTGATCCTAGTGTTTTACACCTTGTGGGAATATGATGCCAGAGGAGTTAGGTACAATTGCAAAGCATCTCAAGCGTCCCCAAGCCCAAAATATATCTTTCATTATTGAGGATGAAGTATTTCTCTGTTCATTAGGTTTCAAAGCCTACGGTTTCTGGTACTGCCTTACTCTATTCAACACAAACTTCTCAAAACTCACTTGTTTTCGTGCATACAAGGGAATGATAAGCAAATTCCCAACTTTTTTACGTTTGGGGGTTAAAGCTCATTTGTGTAATGATCAATAAAAACTTTAGGACAAGGCAGCAATTACAGCTACTGTAAAAGCTGTTTTGGAACTAGAGAACATCAACAAAATTATTCAGAACTTGGAGGACAGTAAAATAAATGTGAGTACTGCTCTGCTAGACCAAAGAGATTAATGAGACCTTCAAAATAGCTGCAGAGAGAGAGAGACTACTGATATGCCCAAAACAAATAAAGAACTAAACTGCTCTTTTCTTCATGAAGAGTAGTTTATAGCTTTTCCCTTTCTTTCCCGGTATTAGGTTGAGAAGCCTTTCTTTTTTTGTATTATGTATTACAAGTAAGAAAACAATGGCATGTAAAGTCCAAAACAAAACTAAAGATATACTAGAATAGGCAGGAAAACAAAAAATCATCAACGGCCATTTTCTAAACAGGAATCAGAAGTTTATTACTCCTTATTTTGCTATGTCGCTGAATCCTTCAAGCTAAAAATGTTGGGTGGTGGTAAGCTATTCCAAAAGTAGTGCATTTTTGAGAATCCGACACGGGTGTGGCAACATTTTTGAGAGTCCGAGCAGCAGATGCTTTCACTCAGCAAGAGCATCTACAGAAGAAAAACTATATATAGGACATTTGCTTCAACCAGAAACTGATCAGATATATTATTTGATTGTTGGCATGCTTGATAATGATTTTGAAGTATCCTGGATGAAGCAAACAAAAGCATAGAAACTGTCTAATAAAACATATTACCTCGACACCACTTGGAATCATAGAAGAAAAATTAGGACCAGTTAGGATTAAGACCCTTTTGTTCACCTATCAATGACATTCCAAGCAACATCTTACCACCGGTGTAGCTTCATACGAGTAGCACCAAAAGGTTAAGCCTTCAAGAGATGCCTATTCTTTTATTCTTAACGAAGCTACGTATTCATGTAACAAAGAAATTTAATGAGGAAGAAAAAGGAAAAGAGATCTAATGCTCATTTTTAAAGTAAAATAAAGGCTTACTGGTGTATCTGCCATAGGGACATTAAGAGCTTCCATTGTACCACATAGATATCCATGATCAAGGTCACAACCCTGAATTCGCACATTTACTCCAAGCTTCATCTTTTTGCTGACTTGAAATGTTCTGAGTCCCAGAAATGCCTGGAACAAAGCCACAGTGAGAAAAGATAAAACTTCTCACTTGTGTGACAAGCTGAACAACCATAACTGTAAGTTGTAATGCTCACGGCTGGGGCTCATTAGCCAAAAGGTACAATCAAAAGGAAGGATTGAACCACCATAATGCCCTTTTCTACAATTGGCCAAACCATGACAGTGAGAAGTATGCCCTCAGCAGCAGCTGATCAATGAGTCTATCAGATGGACGCCCATAGGCCACATAACATTCTTGGTGGAAGGTGACTTTTTAAAAATGGCCTACATGGCCTCACCTCAGGGTTTTTGCAGCTACGGAAAGAACAAGATGTGTAGGGTACAAATCACTTTTCTAGGGTCTAAAACAAGCTTCAGGAAAAAAAAAAAAGAATGAACCGCTGATGCTTACTGAAGTTAGATTTCAATCAAAGCAAACACGACTACTCTCAGTCTACCAAGAGGTTAGCAGCAACATTCAGATCATTCTCATCTTATACAATTTGGATATGATTCAGGCAGCAAAGAACAAAATTTTCAAAATCAGGTATAGGGAAGCCTGATTCTTCTCTATAAAGTCCACAAGAACATAGAAACAATCATACTCCATTGTTGAAGGAGAAACAAAAAGAAGAGACAGAAACAATAAGAGCAGATGGAGAAATAAAAAAAGTAGAAGCTCACCTGTCCAACACTTAGAAGTGTACAGACTGAAGGCAAAGTATTTCCTGAAGTTCCACCTTTGCAGTTGAAAGAAAACAAGCATTTGAGTTGTGCAACAACTACTTACCACCAGAAATACAAATCAACATTTATTTGACATCAAAGTACAAACTTTAGCAACATTTACAAACACCACTTATTTTTAATAAACAACAACAATATACCCAGCTGTACTTCCTCAAGTTCAACCTTGCGCTTGAAAGAAAACGAAATACTTCAGTCAACAACTACTTACTACTCAGAAATACAAATCACATAATTTGACACCAAAAAGTACAAAACTTTAGCAACACTACATACTAACACCACCACCACCGCCAACAACAACAACATACACAGTAATCCCACGAGTGGGTCTAGGTGGAGGGTATAGTGTGTACCAGAACTTTATTTTCACAGACGTTCAGCTCAAGAAAACTACATACTAACACCCAACAACAAAACAGCAACAAACCCAAAGGTAATCCCACGAGTGGGTCTGGGTAGGGTAGCCTGTACCAGCCCTCTTATTTTACACCCCACGAGTGAGCCCAGAGGGTAGTGTCTACCAGACCTTTATTTGATAGACACTCATCTCATAAAACTACATACTAACAATTCACCACCACCACAAACAACAAAATCATACCCAATGTAATCCCACGAGTGAGTCTGGGGAGAGAAAATCTCACCTTTATTTCCGCTAGACGCTCAGCTCAAGAAAAACTACATACCAACACAATGATAAACATACTGAAATCATAAATTGAAGAAAACCCAATTCAAATTTCACTTGAACCACCAATTGAGCAAAGTGAGCAGCCCAGATCTTTTCAAATGAATCTTCAAATAGAAAATAAACAAAGCAATGCCAACTTTATCTGATTCTCAATGTAAAAACAAGAACAACAATCCACATTCCGCTGATTAAACTAAACCCAGTTTCACATCCAATCAAACTTGCAACTGATTAAAAATTAAACATTAAATTCAATCAAAATGATAAATTAATTGCAAATTCATTACCTGAAGGTCAGTGAAAGTGCAGAAGAAGTCTCCACAACTCTCACAGGCATTTTGCTTTCTGCCTCTGTTGAGAATTGAGAACTGGCCTATTTTTCATAGAAATCTATTTTTTGGGAAATAATTATAAAATAAATGTTTGTGTTGATTTTATTTGGATTTTTGATCAAGTAATAAGTATTTTGTTTGTGCTATTTTTTAATTCCGTTAAAAAAATATATATATATTTTTTCTTATAATTTAAAACTTAATCTAAATATGTTTAGGTCACATATTTTTAATTTAAGATCAAAACAAACAAAACTGGAACAAACAAAGTAGTTGATGAGTTTGATAAAAGAAATTGATAGATAATAATATATTAATAGATTTCCTGATGGTTACATTACACTAAAGAAGTTGATTATTGAAAGATTTGTAATACCAAATTGATAAAAAAAAAACTGAGAAAATCATTTATTTTTCAGTTTACTTTAAAGTCCAAGTTGATTTAATAACTTATTTTTATTTAATAAATATCATTTTATGATAATCTAATATATAGTACTAATGGAGTAATAATAATTTGGCAGAAACTTAATATTTATTTATAGTAGAAAAAGAAGAATGGAATAATGAAAGGGAAGACGAGGGAGTTACATGATTACTTAGAGAAATTTGATTTTGTAGTCCACTATAAATTTGTTTTTTCCTTTCTTTTTTCCTTATAAAAATCTTTATTTTTACATATTTATAATATTTCAAAAAACGTAATCTTCTTCTTTTCTTAATTTTGTTTTGTATCAACTTTACCGCATAAATTAAGACGAATGAAGTAAGTTGTTAAACCGTATGTAAAAGGATGTCGCATCAATAAAGGCTGTTCTTCTTCAATCGAGGCTCAATTCATGCCCTAAATACGAAGAACTTCTCGAGCATCATTCTCATTTAATGTGAATATCAATTATCAAAAACCAAAAAAAATATCGTAGAGGTTCAAATTCGAACACTCGAATATGAAAAATTATTGATATTAATCCAACGCTAATATTAATACCAAATATCAAAACCTAAAGGAAATATATACATGATGTGTCCACCATTTCAACAGTGGTATGGAATATCAAATTTGGTTGACGTGAAATTTTCTTTTTATGTCTTAAAAGCAGGTAGACCCAATTCTACCAAATTATTGCTTTGATATTAGCTTTCTTTTAGCATTTAAACGCTAAATTAATCAAATACAATGTGATGAGATGAATAAGATCCCTTTTATTTTTTTATTTAAAAGTTAAGTTGACTGCTCAAATGATGGATGAGATACATAAAATTCTTTCATTTTTAATTAAAAATCTCGAATTCAAGTTTGAAATAGAAACACATATAATAATTGTTATATATTCCGTTTAATGAACCCCACATAACATACATTCAACTCAACTAGATCAGTAAAAATTCAAAATATCAACAAAGAATTAAAGGTTGTAAGTCTTCATAAGTCATGCCACTTGACGAATCCACTGGGATTAAAAGAAGGCTCAGATGGTAAGTCAACGCCAGAAAGAACTCAAAATCTCCAAGACGCGCACTCAATATTATCGTAACTCAAATACGGTACTCTAAAGATAAACTTAAAAATAAAAACAATAAAATAACATTAGAATAAAGTTGAACACAGGTCTTGATGAAATGCTTTTTTAAATTGTGACCAACAACACAACGACAAACATATAATTTTCATGGGTGCACAAGCTCATTAATCATACTTGCGTCAGCTTTCTCAAGATAAATATTCAAATATACACACATTTTTCTAGTGCTTAATTATATATTATAATAACTCACTACGTAACCAAATATAAATAATTGATTTGAACCAATAAATCAAATGAGTAATGATAAAATTTCAAACTCAATTTATAAAAATTTAAATCCCAAATCAGCTTCATCCAATTATGATCCTTTGAGGATGAAATCCACTGAGCTGTCTTGTCTTTAATTTAGTTGAAAGAAATTATACAACAAAAGTAGCAGCGTCAAGAACACTGGGCCTCATTTTTATAAGTCATCAAAGACTGCTTTCTTCTAGACTTTGTCAACTCTCAAAAATAATACAATACATAATCGTACCATATCTAGATAATTGATCTCGCCGATATTTACGTTTTAAACGTTGGGACAAGGCACAATGGGATATTTAAACTATTATAAATAATGTTAGGACATGACAAATCGCACAATTTTCCATGTATTCAAAAATTTGATCAAATTATAATCATAGGATAATATTTAAATCTTAAATCTTGACTGTATGATCGTTTTTATTGGGTTAGAAACACTCGTTATATGCAAAATCTATTCTCAATCCCATGTTCTTATTTGGAAGATGTTATGGCTGCCAAAAGACTTTAGTCAACAACTTCACCATCGAACTATTAGTGGCTGTTAACATTTTTTTTAAAAGAGCTTTGAAGTGCAGCAAATCCAAAATCCAAAAGAGGGCTAAGTTGAAGATTTGCCTAGGCAATATAATTCAAATTACATTTCAATAAACTATGTATTATTTAACCTATGTCCATTCAATTGTGGTGGCATCAGAAAAGGCACTATGTTTATAATGACATAAAAAAAGAGGTCTTGGTTTTAGAAAATTTAATGAAAGATCACCTGGGAATCTGCATTCTATATCGAGATGGGGCTCATTTACTCGTGCTATAATATGGCTCCGGACACTGGGGCGGGAGAACCAAAAAAAAAAAATGATAACACAACTACTATATCACTTTTGTTGATCATTTTGCCTTTAACATTACTTCATCAGACTAATGTCAAACACAGTTTTTGTGGTGACTGATGACTGACTTTTAGAAACATATTTTTTCAATGTTTGTTCACCACAAAATTTGGTTAATTCTTCCTATAATTTTCAATGTTTGTTGACCACAAAGTTTTGTTAATTTTCCTATAATTTTCAATGTTTGCTGACCACAAAGTTAGGTTAATTTTCCCATATCAGTGTGTGTTAACCACAAAATTTGGTTAATTTCATATACATAAGGGAGTTGGGGGCACAAGGGTTCATTTGAGCTTGCGTCATTGGAAAATTACACGATATATTTTATTGATATATACATATATCGTAATCTATCACTTCCGTGTGTTTACTTTCTTTACATTTTGTTTCCTCTTAGTGAAAATTCAGATTTGCGTCATTGATAACACACACAAAAGAACTTTGGAATAGCCACATTTGTTCATAAGCCATCAATGTTTATCTATTGTTCAACAGAAGAAAACTTCAGATTCACTACTAGAAACAAAGACTTTTTTCCATCGCGAATCAAACGAAAATTGTATTATAAAACATACTTAATCGATCTCCCATCAACTAAATTTCACCTTAAAACACACACATTTTAAAATGCGTTCACCGAAATATCATAGTTCCTAAGTTATTTTTTATGGAAAAACTACTACAAAGAGGTAACAACACAAAGAAAAGGAAAAACAATGTACATTAGTGTTCATCAGGAAAAATATAGAAAGTTTGCAATGCTAGTTCACATTAGTATCTAGTACATTCACCACTTTATAGAAGTGGAAGTGGTGAAGTAGAAATAGAAACAAAAAGTAGAACTATTTTCATCTCCATTATAAACATGTAAATGAACTTGACTTGATCATAATACTAGTCGATGCTAAAGAATTCCAACGTTCACTTTCTCATCGAATCCAAATCCTTCTTCAAGATCATCAGAACCTTGTGCTGTTGGAGCCTCATGCATCCCAATTTCACCTTCAAAGTATCTTACAACTTGTCAATACTTGGTCGCACCAATGGCTTGTTGCTTGGAGAGCACATTAGTCCCAATTTTAACACCATCAAAACCTCAGTCTCATTGTATTCGCCTTTCAATCTATAGTCCACAATGTCAAGTATTTTACCTTCTCTCCATTTATCCCACACCAAGTCAACGGTGAATAACTCCCGGGTCCTGCTTTGTGATCAATTGGCCTACGTCCACAAACCAATTCCGAAAGTAACAAAGGCACCAAAGGCAAACACATCAGTCTGTAGTGGCTCGTCCTGTTCTGCACTTGGCAAGGTACCCTAATGTACCTACAACTTTAGTCGGACTGATTGGGACCCATGCTCAAGGCAATCTAGCAAGTCCAAAATCCCTAACTTACCATTTATCTACCATCTAGTAACACATTACTAGCCTTAATATCTCTGATGTAGCACGACTTGTTCATAGCCTTCATAAGTAAAGTAAACCAGAAGCAACCCCTTGATAATCTTGAACCTGTTCCCATGTCAACACCATTTTTGGCTCATCAAACAAGAAGTTATCCAAACTTCCATTAGGTAGCAACTCATACACAAGCAACAAATCACCACGACGTCTACACCATCCTAACAATTGAACCAAATTCCTATGGACGGAGTCTTCCAATGCTCGCAATCTCAGACACAAATTCCCTCAACTCCTTGTTTAGATTCATGAGAAATCTGTTTCATTGCTAAATTTCGCTTTTGAATTTCTCAAAACACCTTTGTAAACTTTCCCAAATCCACCTCGCCCGAGTAGATCACTCCTTAAAAACTTCTAGTACCTTTTTGAGTTCATGATAATGAATATCTATGAGGACCAATCTCAAGCTCCCACTGCTCAATCACGTCGTGCTATTCTTGGAATCTCCGTATTGTGGCGCAAAGCAATCAAGATTGAAATTAACGCGAACACAAACACTATAATCGAGATGACAATAATTAGTCTTGTGTGCTTCTTCTTAGGTCCAGGAAGTGATGGTAGAGAATCCAAGTCAAGTGACTTTGCTTCTCCATTTAACTAAAACTCCAACCCAAAATGTAATGTGAACTAGCAAGCAAACCAGTAGAAGCAGAGAAGCCAACATACATATTTTCTTTAAAAATTGGAGAGACATCAAAATTATAAGATAAAGAGGAATTTTTGGTTTTAAGAATTTGGGAAAGAGTTACATTAACTAATTTTGTAACAGAATCATATTCAACCCAAACAAGAATGACTTTCCCACTTTTAAGATTCAAATCTTGTTTCACATTTTGATCGTTAATAAAATAAATAGCTGCAGCTGATTTATTTGATTCTAAGCTGTTAATATTAACACCAACATGGTTATCATCAATATCACCAAACTCAAAATCACGTACCGTGTCAAATTCAACAGCAAAAATATGGTTAGAGAAGTTACCAATATCACTAGCATTGAGCAGACCTAAGTACTGGCTCCGGAAGAGCTGTACTAAAGTCTTTTGACGGAGAAATTGTGAACGCTAGACCATGGCCCCCGAGTTTTGGATGCTCAGGGACTATGGCCAACGCGAAATTTTCTTTTTTGGTGGAATGAGCACATGTATTTGAGAGGAAAGAGAGAAAAAAAGAAGTGACATTTGTTGATACAGAAGCATTATGCTCTTTTTATTTATATAAAGTATATAGTAGTAGTTTGTTATGACATCTGACGCAATGATCCACTAGTTCATTTATTACTCTAGTTGACTGAAGGAAGGAGACTTTTGTTGGGTTGTTTTGTTGATGGGATAAAGATTAATGATTTCAAAGTAAAATTTATTGTTTATGAATAACAATTTCAAGATTAAATATGAGATTGTTTTATTTTGTATTTGGTTGGTAGGCAAAAATATGGGGCACGTAAATTCGTGGTCTATTCTTATATTTATGCTATTAAAAGGCTAAATCGTGTACTTGATTGATTGTGTAGTACTTATTTTTCTTCTCTTTTTAGTGATGAACTTTATTTAGAAATCAACATTGTTCAAGTACCACAGAACAATTTTTGTAATAAAAAATTATTTAATTTTGCTTCTTTTTATATATTTTTTTATTTATTTAATTTTACTTTAATATCATATAAAATGTCTCTATCATTTGAATTCATAATTTTGGTAACCCAAGTTGGATGAGTGATATTTTAGATGAACAAAATGTGGGCATCAGCTCATTGTATTTTTTGAGTTTAATCTTAAAATTCTTAATATTAAATCATTGTATTTTTAAAATTATAAATTCATATTTAAGTTATAAATTCAATTGAACCCGTAATTAGCTACGTCCCAGTAAGTGTGGGTAAAACTAGATATGCCGCATACTAGTCTATAATTTCCAAAATTTTGACACTTAAATGTACATAATTTAACTTCAATTGAACTTGTAATTAGCTACGTTCCGAGTAAGTGTGGGTAAACTGGATATGCCACATACTAGTTTATAATTTCAAAATTTTGACACTTAAATGTACATAATTTAGCTTCAATTGAACTTGTAATTAGCTACGTCCGAGTAAGTGTGGGTAAAACTAGATATCGTCACACACTAGTTTATAATTTCCAAATTTTTGACACTTAAAATGTACATAATTTAACTACCACAACTAGTTCATTATTTGTAGAACTCTCACACGTTTTTTGTCACAATAAGGATGTTCTGCAGATTATGAAAGCGCTCAACTTATATAATACCAAGAAAATGGAGCTAAATGGATCGGGAAAGAAAAATTATCCTTAATCCATTAAATATAATTTGCCTTGTCATGCCGCATTTAGCGTTTTTTTCTACTTTACTAAGCTTCATTGATTCTTTTTTTAAATGACTTTTTCTTTAATTTTTTATTATTTTTACTTTATTCTAAAATTTTAAAATAAAATTAAATTAGTGTTCATTCAATCATATGTTACTTTAAAAAATTGTTTAATACTCTTTAAAAATGTGTGAGGATTGAGTTACTAATATTATAATGCATATTAAAAGGATAAATAAATGCATCGCTAATTTTGTTCATTTATTCAATTTATAAGGTTTTCCATCGTAAAAAAAAATGAATAAATCATATCAATGTAGTTTACATCTCTCTAGAATAGAACTCAAAAAAATGAGAAAGAAATATGATGAATAATCATGTCTTTCAAATTTATTCGCTCGATTAAGTTTAACTTATCTTTAAAGTTTTTTTTCTATCTCAATTTTAAGTTTTGCAGAATAATTGACAGTTTTTTAAAAAGTTCTTGTGAATTAGTATATAAAAGAGAGTTACGTAAAAATAAAAATGAGCAATGGAGACAAAAATAATAAAATACAAAAATGAAAATATTGTGCCTTAGAAATGAAAAAATGAATATTGAAAAGAGAAATAGCATTAAAATGAAAAAAACAATAAATCTCCAGCCCAAAAATATTGAGCCCATCTCAGCCTTTGCTATATGATTTTCCAAATGAAGAAAACAAGAAAATTCCCCAAGAATGTGTTGTAGCGCAGAATCGAATCCATGACGTCCAAGTGAATTCTGAACCCCCTTACCACTAAGCTAGCCTCTTTACATGTATTTAGGGGGTTCATTTTAATATATACACACATAAAAACAGAATTTTGACCTTATATATACCGTGTAATTTTTTTCGACGAGGGTCACCTCCATGTAGATCCGCCCCCGGTCAAGCATAGAATAAGTTAGATGATTAGATATTCTATAGTTCACAAATATATGATGGATTTTATTATGAGAAAGTTATTAATTTATGTTCACCTTGGATTTTCTTGTAGAAAACAGGAAAATATTTTTATCTTCTTGTCTATGTATAGGTAAATGCAATGTATCTTTAAGGGGAAAAATTTGGACCAACTCGTTATAGACATGACTTCCAGATCTATCCTCAAATTTTGATTTCTTATGTTTCATTGTCAATGGTAAATAGAAATTTGTCCCTTTTCATAATATGACATTCAAAAATACTTTTTCGAAAACATTTATCAAACACAATCCATGTATATAAAAACACTTTGCAAATGAATTAGTCAAACACAAACTACTTTTCACAAAAATAATTTTTTGAAAAATTTATTTAAAAAGTTTATCAAAATAAGTCGTTTTAACCTGCTTACAAACATACTCTAACTATATAGTTATGGAATATTATATCGAGATGCATCATTTAAATCTTGGGAAAGACTTAGCGATGGTTTAGAGAGTGAGTGCACAGCCTTAGTGCTTTGATCATATAGTCTACATGCATGTCAAAGTTTTTTACTGCAATTTCTAGTCTTTTTAATTATACAAAATATTGAACTCTTACGGCATACAATTTAGACTATTATAAATATGATATTCTTCCAATTAGTTGTATATCTCTCTATTCCCTGAAATTCAAAAGCAATTTCCAATCCAATCTTGTTTGAGTTACTATATTTAGACAAGATGGTAGAGACCTTATTTTCTTTGCATATTGATTTATTTGACGTTGTTGTACGTTCCAACCAAATCAGACAAGTTGGCATAGACTGACTTTCATATCCATGTTCATTCGATCCTCATTCAAACATGTTAGCGAAAACTTACAAGATAACAAAATACAAGATTACAATCGAAAATAAAATGAGGAAAATAAATTTCAAGCTGAGGCGCTAATATCTCGCTTCCTTTTATGAGATTCAAGGCCAGGCAACAAATGTTTTCACCGATCCAGCAGTAAGTCCTTCTGACTTGTCCTCCAGGATACAACAACCTAATCACAATAAATAACTCAACAACTCTGAACAAGATGAGTCCAAAGCTTCCACAAAAAGAACACCTCCCTTCAACTAATACGGAACTCTCTTTTTGACAAACTTTATGCACTCTATATTTTTTTGTGTATTGTGTAGTTCCAAAACCAAATCATAGAGACCACCACTATTTATAGAAGAAGTCTTCCTAGCAATGAATAATAAGATAATGGGGTAGTAAATAGTGAAAATAATGACCTTAGGAGTTACATAGATTACAAGGTATAATGGAGGAATAAAGAAGTGAATAAGAAATGAGATGAAAAGCTAAAAGCCACCAACGGCTTAGACCTTAGATGCTGCACCAAAAGTTTGTAACATATGCACTTACTGCCAATGGAGTAATGCATAGTAATGTAGCAATTATGACATTTCAACGATTGCAAACTGAAAAGTTACTAAAGATTGGCAGCAACGGCAACACTAAGCTTTTAGCAAATTAATATACAAAATATTAATATTAAAATGCAACAACCTAACAAAAACATTTTGCAGCTAAGTCTGTGATGTTATTAACAAGCTCATCATTATCTTACGGAATTGATTTATCGACTATTGATCTTTTTTCTCGTTTGAGCTGCTTCAGAATCCAGTGATGGATTGCCATTTTCTTCTCTATATCTTTGTAATTATGGCCAATCAACTCCACAAGTAGAATACCAAATATGTACGTAAACATCAGCTTTTAAAGTCCAAATACCTACAACATCACGCGGGGATCAAAAGACATACTTATTTATTATGCAATAAAAAAGAACAATCTTACACATCAAATGATGTGTTGTTAAGGCTTGTTTTCGGCACGCTAAAGCCCTGAAGCTTAGAGAAGCTGGGAGGGTGCTTCTCGCCTCACTTAAGCTCCGGTTTAGTGTATATGCAAGGCGAACTAAGGTGTTTGCCCCATTGCCCCATGAGTGTTACGTTGAATAAAGTGGCACCAACCAATAAATATAACCAAAGAAAAGAAATTATACACTCTTGAGCCTTTTTTTTAAACCTAAAGTCCACACTTCAATTGCGCTTAAATTCCCTACCAACAAAGTTCACTACAAGTACACACATTGAAGTAAATAAGATAACAAGAACAAATAGACACATTTTTTCATTTAGACACCTATATTTGGGAATGTACTTGTTGAGTATCTAAACTTGTTCACATTATTTTGTTATATCTGTTGTAATATATGGAATTTTTTAGATCATGATATATCATAAGCTCTTTTCAACAAATTGAATAAAGGATATTTTCTAAAGACAAATTATAATTGTCATTAAAAATTATTTGAGCCCAAACCAAATCAAACTAAAAATCTTTTTAGTAAAACATATTAATGGAAATTAACGTTTCTTTGAGTTAAACTCAATCCAAATTAAACTCTATCTCCAATCCAAAACTATAGTTGTATCCTTGTTACATTATTTTTCTGCTCAAACTCAAAAGAACTAATTTGTTGATCAAAAAGAAATAATGAGTAATGATTACTCATTGTTCTTCCCGTAATCACAAATTAAACATATTCACTCTTCACCCAATTATCGCAATCATCAACAACGTCAACAACAACGCAATCATCAACAACAACGAGGCAATAATCCGTGTTACACGCTCCAAGGCACCTAGATTATCAGCCCACGACCTCTTAATAACAGTTCGGAATCAGAATAAGGAATCAAGCCGTTCGTGTGAAGTCTTACTAAAGAGAAGCACAAGGGAGACACCCTAGTAACACAGGCACCTCCAGGCCCATATTCAAAGTCTCCTTCGAGAAATCGACGACCCAAGCTAGACAACATGATCACAATGTTCGTAATGATCCACACGCAAATTATAGATCGTTTGCTGAACCTGACGACTCTGATCGACAATTTAGGGATCAATATCAAACTCATGCTTTTCAATTGTTAGTATTTTTAGTTAATTTAGTCTATAGAGAGTAAGTAGTTGGTTGAATAAAAGTAGCAGAATCGTTCAAGAATGAGAATTCGAGCCTGATGAATAGAGTCCAAGTATTTTTTTCTTCTATCCGTTTTAGTTCCAATATTTCTCTCTTTTTTGTGAAGAACAAAGAATACTATTATTTTTCAAGTTTTTATATTCAAAGCTTCATGAATTTTTTCAATTATTATTCTTGTTTTTCTTTAATCTTCAAACATGAGAGTAGCTAAATCCTCTACTGAGGCTGTGAAACTCAGGAATAATGTTCGTGTGTTGCATGATTATCGAAAATTAAGATATCAACCTTCTTTTAGTTCTTAATAATTGATTCGTGGTTGCAAACATTAATATGTGTCTTAATATCTAGTTTTTCTTGGGAAAACAAATAAACTTAAGGTTCTAACCCTTGAATTTGATATTCGATCATTCTTATCTATATCTCATATAGTTTAAAATATTATATCTAGATAAATCGTTCGGCCATTGGGAAAGATTGAGATTGAGTGATGATCTAGGCATTGAGAGCCTATTTAGTGGTTTAAAGCCAAATTATAATAAGAGGCCTTAAATATATATACACATACATAAAAATATTAAGTGTTTAAGTTCACGTAGTAATATTATTATTTATAAAAGTAAAGATTAGCAACATTTTATTTTTTTTCTCTTTTATGTTTTTCATTTTGGCCAATTGCATATGCCGCATTTTAAACTTGTTCACAATTTTTATTTAGACACCTATATTTTGGGTATGCACGTGTTGAACATATAAACTTGTTCACATTTTACTAAATAATTACTCCTATTTTGTTATATCTTTTGTAATATATGGAATTTTTAAGATCATATCTATAAGCTCTTTTCAACAAATTGAAAAATAGACAATCTAATTATATGATTTTTTGTGTAAATCATCCTTAGTGAATTAAACAAAGGAAATTCTCTATAGACCAATACTTATCTGCATCGAATGTTTATGCCAAATTATATAAATTTGACTATACTTAAAAGTGATTTAATTGAGTTAAGAAGGCATATAAACTAATCAATATATGTACTATATACATGTTAAAATAAATTTATGCAAATATATATCAAACATTTATGGACTAAAAATATACACTTCTATAGAATATTCTATTGTTTCCTTTTCCTAATTTAAATCCAAACCAAAACAAACTACAAAGCCAACCAAGAAGGGAAATTAACGCTTCTTTTGAGTTGTAAACCCAATTCAAATTACATTGGGAATAAAATAATCTCTATAAATACTTTGGTCCAACCTAAACTATAGGTGCTCAAACTCAAAAAAACATAGTAGTTGTTAATTTCTTGATTTAAAAAAAAAAACAATGAGTGCTCATAGACAAACTCATCGTTCTTTCGGTAATCACACACATATTCATTCTTCACTCAATTATCGCAATCATCAACAACGTCATCAACGAGGCTATAATCAGTGTAATCAACGAGACTATAATCAGCGTAACGCCCAAGGCGCCCTGATTATCAGTCTTCTAGACGACATGATCACAATGTTCATAATAATCCACACGCGAATTATTGGTCCTCTGCTGAATCTGAGTACTTCCAGTTTCACCATCAATTAGTCCGTACTCTCTTTTCCCATATTATGATGAACAAATTGATGATGTATATGTTGCAGCTCTACCAATTGAGTTCAATCGGATTAGTGGAGAAACGTTTGATTATCTCAATTACTGGACTCGTCGTTTGATTGATCTAGAGAGAAATTTAAGAATTGAGTTTCGTGCTCTGTATGATCGTGATCCTGAGGAGGAAGAGGACGATGATGGCGATGTGTTGAAGTATTTGAAAATAAGAACTCATCATGTTGTTGCTAAAGATGAAATCGATACCGAAGTAGTAGAAGTAGCTGAGGTAGAATCAGATATTTGTTCTATATGCCTATCTGTATACGAACACGAAGAGAATATTGAGCGGTGCAATGTGGACACGAGTATCATACAGATTGTATCAAACAATGGCTGTTGAAGAAAAATGATTGTCCAATGTGTAGAGCTTCAGTTTTGCCTTCACAAGAACAGAGATGTGCGTGCTTGATGTGAAAGATTATTTTATTTTGATTTTAGGCAATTTGAGTTGTTCTTTTCCCTTTTTTTTTTTTTCGTAAAAAGAAACAAGTAGTAAGTATAGTACATACAAATTTAGTAGTAAAGATATTTTTTCCTGTTATTCCGAAACATTGTATGATAAGCAACAAATTACAAAAATAAATATGGTCCAAATTTAGCTTAATTGGATTGTCCTGTTTCGTCATATTGTCCCCTGGAATAATTGTTTAGTAAATGATTTTTTTAATATTTTATTTATAATATATGAACTTTAGACGTCTATAATCCTTTTTCAACACATTAAAATTTAATGACAACAATCTAACATTTTATAAGTAATTGCAAATGTTAGAAAACCATCTAACGGTTGAAGAACAATTCTGTTAGTCCAGAATGTTCTTAGAGAAGAGAAGCAGTGATTTCATATGAACTCCATTACCCTTACTATAGAGGATCTGTGTATATATATATATATATATATATATATATATATAATAAAGAAGGAATCTAATGTAACTACTTCTAACTAACTCTTTTTCATCTAATCCACTAACTTCTAGTATTTACATAATGACCCCTAGTGTACTAAGTAATACCATCTTTAATACATTGTTGCTGGAGGTCGATTAAGTGTTTGACGAATTCTTAAAACTATTTTTAAATGGATGCATAAAAGTTTTTCTTTTATTGGGAAGAAGCTAAAAATTTATATATATATGTTTTTTTTTAAATATATACATATTCATCACTATATCCCTTATTAATTAATTAACATATCTCATAAGCTTTGGTTAATTTTCATTCAAGAATTTAATTTTATTTTTATATGATAATTTTTTTATGTTTTTATATTATAATTTATATTTTAAATTGTAATTTGTATATATTATTTTACGTATTATTTTACAAAAGAGTAACAACAATATTTTTGCATGATTAAAAAAAGAGAAAAAGTAACAATTAAAGAATTAAACCCTCCACCAAAAGTAACAAATAACAAATTTTTCTTTTCTTAATTTACGTATTACTTTATTTTTAATTTTAATTTTTTTAAACTCGTAGAGTATTATAACAAAAAAAAAAAAAGGATAATAGCTAAGATTGAATCCAAAAAATAGGGGTAAATAATAACAAAAAAGATTTCTCTTTTCAATATTTTTTAAAAATATTTATCTATTTATAATACTGATTGAAAATTTTAATATGTACATTTTAATTAATTAAATTAAAAAATGTAATTAAAGTTTTTGTATTAGATGTTTAAAATAGTTTCTCTCTATAAAATTATCTTAATATTAAAAGCACATTGATACTTGCCTTTTTTTCGTAATTTGACTCTCAAATGCACTTTTTTTATTTTATAAATTAGCTTAACACAAATTGCTTATCAAAAGCACTTTTCAAATGAATTTACCAAAGGTGGAATGAGCCGTGATCTTTTGTACTCCGTTTGTCACCTAAACCCTTCTACTCATGAATTTGTCAACTGAACACTTAAAGTAATTAAAACACACTATTTCAAACCCCTTTGACTGTTGACTAAGTTTATGTGACATTTTTTTGCTGAATCGAATCAAGAGCATGGTTACACACGTCTAAAAGCAAGTGAAGGCAATTATTTAAATTTTAAAAAATATTTAAATTAAAAGAAATATATAACAATTTAAAAAAAAAACAAAAAAAAACTTCATTCCCAATATGTTGTACATTCCTTCTTCTTCTTCCTCATAATTTCACCCAACACCCACCATCACCACACACATCTTCTTCGATTTCTTCCAATGCTCTTACGCACAATTCTTCCTCTTTCTCTTCTCAGATGCTTCCTATCATTTGAGAGTTCTACAATGATTGGGGAAAAATATACCTATTTAGATTTTGGTAAAAGAGGGGAAAAAAAAAGTTCTAAATTGTGAAATAGATGTGGATTTTAGATGGATTTTGAAAACATATGTTTGATTCTTTTTAAATGTAACACAATTTTAATTGAGAACATCTTGGAAGAGTTTTCTCTCATCCTCTATTTTAGTCACTTTATTTCTCACCACCATTAAAACAACAAAATTTATAATAAAAAACATAACAAAGCTTTGCTTATCTCTAATTCCTCTTCAACGTAAAAAATTCACCAGGAAAGAAAAAAAATGAACGATAACATAAAATCTAAGTAGCAAAATAGATGAAAAGTATGGCAAGAAAAGAAAATGGAAAGAAATGATTTTGGAGATTAGTTTGAGATTTCTTTTTTAATATTATTTGTAATAAAAAATAACGTGTAAAATATATATATGATGTGGATAGGGGTGTTATCCACATCAATGTGATTGAGAGACACACATGATCGTAGCAATTCATTTCATAAAGCAATTTCCTTAGTAGAAATCGCAAAGACTCATAAGACATATAATAATTATTTTTTTAAATTACATTTATAAGTAATTTCTTAAAAAAAGGGCCCCAAAAAATATAAACCTCATGGGATGACTTTTAAGGCCTATGGGTTACAGACTCTGCCCGCAAGTACGAAGAAACAAATCAACCTATAATAATAGGCTTTCCTTTACGAATCGTAATAATTTTTGCTTTTGATAGTAATACGCTGAATAATCCCAACGTTCCAATTCCTTTCAACTTTTCTAGGCTTTCCATTGATTATAACTTATAAGGAAGAGAATGGATCATGTAATTGTTGTTACGATTTGCCTTTAGGCCACTAATTCTGATATTTCGTATGTTTTTTTTTTTTTTTTTGGTCAATTATATATGTGATCCTTTAAACTTGTTCACATTTTTTTCATTTAGACACCTATATTTGGGAATGTACTTGTTGAGCAACTAAACTTGTTCACATTACTTTCTTTGTTATATCTGCGGTAATATATGAAAATTTTTAGATCATGATATCATAAGCTCTTTTTAACAAATTGTATAAAGTTCTAAATACAAAATCATAATTGTCATTAAAAATTATTTGAGCCCAAATCGATTAAAAATAGGAATCCAACTAAAAGCTCTTTTTAACAAATTGAATAAAGTATATTTTCGAAACCCAAATCGATTCAAAATAGGAATCCAACTAAAATTAGTAGAACATATTAATGGAAATTAATATGTTAAACTCATTCAAATTAAACTCTATTAATACTTTGCTCGATTAATATGTTAAACTCATTCAAATTAAACACTATTAATACTTTGCTCGAATCCAAACTATATTTGTATCCTTGCAACATTATTTTTCTGCTCAAACTCAAAAAAGAACTAATTTCTTTGATATGAGTAATCATCGACAAACTCATCGTTCTTCACGTAATCGCACCCATATTGATTCTTCACCCAATTATCGCAATCATCAACAACGTCAACAACAACGAAGCTATAATCCGCGTACTTCAAGGGGCCCCAATTTTGGTGCTCTCTATAATCGTGATAATGAGGATGATAATCATGATCATGAGGTGAAAGAGGTGAAAGAGGACTATCTGTTGAAGTATTTGAAAATAAGAACTTACTATGGTGAAGATGAAATCGATTTCGAAGTAGAATCAGATATTTGTGCTATATGCCAATGTGAATATGAAGACGAAGAGAGCATTGGAGAATTGCATTGCGGACACAAATATCATACGGATTGCATCAAACAGTCGCTGCTGAACAGGAAAGTTTGCCCCCATATGCAGAGCAAGAGTTTTGCCTTTCACAGAAACAGTTAACGTTTGATGTGAAAGATTATTTTATTTTGATTCTAGTCAATTTGAGAATTGTTTTTTCCTTCTTTTTTGTATGAGAGAAACAGGTTTTTAGATGAGCACTCTCTAAAATACACATCATAGACATAATATTACTAATTAATTTCATTGAGCCACAAACAATTGCAAACATAACGAATGGAGGTGATTGCCGGCGACCCTTCATCGTAGTTTTGTGGCAAGGCGATCTTCAAAAAGGCAACGCTATGGCGAGAAAGGCGTTGACTATTGTGTTTTCTAAAAAAAAAAAAAGCACCAATCTAGGGTTTTAAAAGTTAAAAGGTAATTTTAGGGTTTTCTTTCTAAATTTGCATAATTGCACTCTTAGACTGCGATTAAACAAGTCGGTGACCGACTCCAAAGTCCAACCAATACATATTTCTTCTTCAGATTTCGACTTCCTCTGTTTCTTTTTCCTTCTTCTTATTCTACAAACTTGAGTGCTTCTTCTACTTCTGTTTTTATTTTTCGGTGTTTTGACTTTTCTTCTACGCTTTTTCTCATTCAAGTTCTAGACTTTTAGTATTGTACTATCTATTTTTCAGTTGTTGAATTGAAATATTGGCTAATATGTTGTTATTGTTGAAATTCAGATTATTTGTATATGCAATCAAATTCTTCGTGTCTTGTGTGAACATGTGCATAAATGATAAGGCTTAACTTTGGGGAAAATAGAAGTATCATTGGGACACACAGCATTCTCTTATATTGAACAGAACTGAATAGATTACACAATTTGTGTCCTATTTCTACTTTCACAAAAGTTTCTCCGAAAACTTTGAAGAAACAGGCTCCTTCATCACTTGTAAAATCCTATCGTTGAAACGAAGATCAAACCTCTTCTTTATGTTTTAGTAAACATTAGAAGTTCCCCGTGTTGATGGCATCCGCATTTGCATCTCCCAGTGCTGCCTCTTTCAGGTACTTGTCAGCCAATTGAACTCTCTTTACATTCTCTTGCTCTTGGACGAGCAAGTATCCGTACTCAAGGAGCTTGTCAATTGTCATCTTTGGTTGCTCAAATTTTGGAGGTCCTTCGATGGAGTTCAATAGTTTTCCCCAACTTGTTCGATTCCAGTTTTTTCAATCCACTTTCTGACTTCATCGTCGATACTCTTGCCCTCAGAGCACCAAAGAAGTCTGTTTTAAGAACAAATACAACCATAAGTTATCATCATTTGGTAGTACATTTTTGTATAGTTACATAGTTGAGTGTTCTTACCAATAGATTGTCCAGGGAAGGCATCAACAAGCCTTACAACGTGCTCATCAGGTACGCTGTCAGTTCTGAAAAATTCCTTGCATACACCAATTCTGTCTTCTCTGGTTGGTGCCCAGTAGAACTTTTCCATACGACCATCACGGATAAGAGGGGCATACAATGTGGAGAAATCGTTACCTGTTACTATAATAGGGACTCTGGCATTCTCTTGCTTGTTGTACATACCAGGGAGCTGGACATTTGTCGGGTTATCTGCAATGTTCATGAGGGTAGCATTCACCATCTGGTTGTTAACTGTGTATTGTGTAGTTCCACCCATTCTACCAGCTCCTGCATCGAGATCGTTGATGAACAGGACACACATGTTTCCTTTTCTGATGATTTCTGCTGCCTCGCGGTATCTTTGCCTAATCAATTTTGCTGGCTCCCCTGCATTTCCGCTTTCCAATTCTCCAGCACTCATCATGATGGGGCTGCAAATAATCCAGACTCAAACATAGTTGAAAATTTATCGACTACCACAAAACGATCTTACGTGTCAAGTCATTAATACTCACTTGATTCCCATTTTTCGAAAGACAAGCTCACACTGGAATGACTTCCCTTGGCCTTTCCCTCCCCAGATACCTAAAATTAGCGGTACCTGTAGGAAAAATTGTCAAGATTAAAACCATTCAACTTATGCCACGAAAAAAGTTGTAAGCTAAATTTTAATAAGAGACCTTGATATTGGGCAATGTCAGGAAGTTCTTTGTGATGTGAACAACTAGCTTGTCCATGAAAGCCGGAGCAATATAGAATCCATCCAGTGTGTTGTCTAGGTTGTATCTGGAGATAACAATCACGCGAACATTTTCATTTTAGATTCATATATTCAAAATGATTATATTTATACAATTGTACCTCAACTTTCAAAAATTAGTCGAGAGACTTACTGACGAAGACCCTGGCTGATGTATTCGTATGATGACAAGACAGGATGGTGAGTACCAGTACCCACAGGAGCTTGAAAAAGAGGGTCTACCATACCCTTTCCCCTGGTGATGTCCTGTTGATCATCAGACATGTCCGTCACAAGGCCCTTCCATCTGTCTTGATCCGTTTGTTTCTTCTCGTCTATTTCTTGTGCTCCTACAATCCTGAAGCTCCTTTTCGAAACCTTGGGGCTAGAAGTACCTTTCGCGTTCACCTTCTTCAAGGTTTTGCCAAAGAAGGCAGTGCTTGGAACTGAGGTTCCAGCAACAGTGTGGTTCAAACTCAACTGCACCAAAGGTGTTCTGTTTTAGTATAAGAGGCACTCATACATAGTACTACTTTAGTTTGATAGAAATTACAGGCTATGTATATGTATCAATCTTAAAACATGAACATTCTCAAAATCAATCCATTTAAGTTAATTTCTTGCTAGTTTTCCACACAAATAAGCATTCCCATCAAAGAAATGACAAATATTATCCAACTTCTAGTCTTTATCTAAGACAAATTAACAGCGCTCCAATTTACGTGACACTCTTTCCTTTTTAGTCAGTTTCAAAAATGACATTTTTTTCTTTATATTTAGTAACAATTTAACTTCAAACTTATCATTTTACCCTTAATGAAACAATCTATAACCACAAAAACTTCTATAGTTTATTTAGACCACAAATTTCACAAATCTATGCACAATCAAACACCTCACATAAAATGAGACGCAAGGAGAGATCTTTTTTCTTTTTTGTGATCGGGAAATTTGTCCTGGCCCATCCCTTCGGACCAAGGCAATCTTTGAAACTCTTAATAATGAATCTGTCTTCTATCCTTCTCCACTTAAATATCAAACTTAATTAACATGATGTGCGACTCGAGCCTCTTACCTAAGTCACAAGTCCCTAAACCTTTGCCATTTGAACTAGGCCCCTAGGGCAATAAACAACTCCTATTTTCACTGAATTTCTTTTATACCATCCCATTTGACAGTGTATGACCAACATTAATGTACATAAAATACAAGTGTTACTTTTGTTTCTAGTAGAAAATTGACTAGAAACAAAAGTCCCAACCTTACTAAACAAACAAGAATCATTATTGTTTCCTAGCTAAAACAAAGAAAAAGACATAATTTAACTATATTAAACACAAGTTGGCATGTATTAAATTATAAAGAAATTAAAATAAAATACCAGTACTTTGTTGGCAGCAGCAACAGTTGACACAGAGCTAGCCATTTTCTTTTTAAAAAAAAAAATTTTTTTGACAACTTTGAAAATCAAACAACTGATTGATCACAAGCTCTTAATTTTTAATTTTTTGGTGAGTTAAATTAGTTGATTGTTGAATAAAATAGTAAGGGAAGGAGGCGAATTTATATAGCACAAGATTTGGAGTATATGAAAAATGTTAATATTTTTTTAGATTACAAATTCATAATAACCACACGATGGTAGATTGGCTATATTACGTGGACATTTTGATGAGGCTTTTATTTTTTGACATGGACATTTTTTATTTTTTTTTGTCTTTTTTGAATGTCCTAGAAACTAGATTAACAACAAAATGGAGTCTTCTAGGAACTATACTAGTTGGCTTTGTGGTCAATATTAATTTAAGTTTTTTTCTCCTCAATAAATTTTTTATCTTTTGTTGTTTTTTTCCTATATTTCTTATTGTAGAATAAGAAAAATTGAGTCAATTATTGTACAACATTCCCCCTCCACCAAAATTTTGAAAATAAAAATAAAAATTGAATTGCATTGCATTTTTCAACTAAAATATTGGAAGCAATACACTACTCTAGAACTTAACCGTAACAAGAGTACAAAAGGTGTCACCTTCTTCCAGACAATTTTTTTTTAATAATACCTATGCTTTGAAGAATTTTTATTGGATTAAAAGTTAAAACCCTTAAAATATTCCAACCCAATTAGTTTCTGGACATGCGTATCTCATGCTAATTAATATTAAGTGTTTAAAATGATATATTAAATAATTTTAAAATAACCGTGCTTTGAATCTAAATTTAGAAGAGGGAAAATGCATGTTCAAACTGATGAATAATGAACGCCTATTAAATAGTTATTGTCATTGCAGAGCTCATTCTTATAAATACTTGCTATCAATGGAAGTTAATATTAAGGATATTTGAAGTCTTAAAATTTATCATTTGTATTTTATAAAGCGTAGACTCCTTTTTATAGATATATATATATATATATATATATCAAGAAGTCCATGGTCATATACAAATTCAGTCAATATATGTCTTTCTTAGGGCATCTCCAACCCACACACCAAATTTTGTTAGCATTATTTTAGTGTAAATCAACTTCAACCTACTGCATCAAACTTTACATAAAAAAGAAATATTTTTTTTCTTTTCATTATTATATTATTATTTCTTATTTCATTTATATTTTCTTATTTCATAAAACAAATTCTTTTTAAAACATTCACCATATTTAATTCATACTCCTTCCGTCCCTTTTTAGTTATCCCTATTTAGTTGTCCATTTTGACAAATCAAGAAAGGACAATAATTTTTTTCCCACTATACTCATATTTAAATAAAGTTGTCATAAATAAAGTAAATAAACTTATGAACTTCCCAGCATTGATTAGTTATCTTGAGTGAATTTATTTTGGAATTGTAAATTGTACTATAAGGGTAAAATTGTAGCTTCACTATGCTAATCATTGTTGTCTTAATCTGTGTGTCATTTCTAAAATGGACAACTAAATAGGGACGGAGGGAGTATTATTTTCTTTTATAGTCGCTCAATATAAAATTATTTTATACCATAATTTTTAAATAATATAAATTGCTAGCAAATATTATACATTATACAATATACATAATAATGGATAATACAAATAAAAGTGAAATCATTAATGAAATACAATTAAATAAATATTACATAATTGAAAAAATTATTTAAATTCTACATAAATATTCAACTTTCAAGATCACTACGGTGCTCTCATAAATGCTCTATTAATGCATTACGTAGTCCAAAATGAGCTTCTTTGTCCTTTATTTTTTATGTCGAGCTAGAAATTATTAAAATCGATAATTTTTGTCAAGATTAATTGTAGTTATATCCAATTATAATTTATAGTAGAATTAACATAAATTTAATTTTAAAAAGGCCATATATAGAAAAATTAATTTATAAAAAAAACTAACTTTTATATCTATAATTAATAATATAAAAATATTACATAAAAAATAATTAAATTAATAATCAATAAAGTGAATTGGTGTGATGAATAGTGTTACACCAAATTTGATGTAACACTATTCACACACTGAAAATTGTGTAGAATTTAATGTTGGGTTGAAGCTCCAAAACATCAAATTTTACACCAAATAAGAATTTGGTGTTGGGTTGGAGACGGCCTTAAAGTAGGAACTTTCCAAAATGGGCCGCCCCGCTAGGGCCGGCCCAACCCAACCCTTGAATTAAGTGGGGTTGGGCTTAATTTTTTCAGCCCATTTAGGAACGAGACTTTTTAGCCCAGGCTCATTTAGCCCGCTAGCCTCGTAGGCCCAACCCGCAAGCCTCAAAGGCCAAATGGTAATGTAAATTTTAAAAATATTTACTATATATATATATATATTTTTTTTATTTTTTTTTTAAGTAGTGATTTATTTGTTAAGATTTTGTCAATAAATATTTTTAAAGTATAAATATAATATAAAATCAAGTCTAGCTTCTTTGCATATCATTTACATTTTAGGGCCATTAGCCCACTAAATTTTCTTATTATCCTAAATCCATTACTTCATTATAACTAACAATTGTTTACCTCTTTACTTTTGTTTTTACGCTTAATTTTCCACTTCTCCATTATTGTCTCGTTTATGAAAATAGTGATCATGTAATGTTTTTTGCTTGGATGAATCTTATGAATGCTGTATCTTGGCTATTATGTAAGTATTCACTGACGTATGTGTAATTTATGGATGAATTTCTGTATGTATTGATGTTGTATTAATCAAACATCAATGTTCGATACTCTTTCTAAGGGATCAATATTATTGTCTATTTTTGGTTAAAGAGCTGAACTGCCCCAACCCATGGCCCGCTTAAGGCGTGGTTGGACTGCATTTTTATTGGCCCTTTAATTAAAGAAGGCCACCGTCCCACCATTTAATTCCCTAACCCGTTAAGTTGAATTGGACTTCAAATTTTGACAGTTCTAGTCTTAAGACGTCAAGTAAATAATTGTCAATTTTATAGGCATACATCTACAAACAAAATACTCTCTTCATTTTATTCATGTCTTACTTTTCGTTTATCAAAATATAAATTGTATAATTTTTAATTAATATTTTTAATATATTTTTTAATCATATTATAACTTATAGTACTTTATTGGGTTATGTCTTAATTTGCATTTATATACTTGGGTCGTTGGCAAAATATGACCACTGCAATTCATAGCTCACGAAATATCCTAAATTCCAGAAGCTCCTATTTATTATGAACACAAAAGTTCACCATCCACTTGGCTGCTTTCTATTGGATGCTTTCTAAACAATTAAATAATATGTCCGATCGAATTTTTTTTTACTTGTGCCTCGCAAAATTGACATAGGTGATTTTCTTATTTATTTTATTTCAGAATCAGTATAGAATATTTTTCGAAGTACTAGGGGTAAGGAACACAATCAACAATATCACTACTTATGAAACGTATTGTCCCTATTTTTACAAGAATTTTTTTTCTATCTTTTAAGAAACATTTTCTTGTTTCCATATAGAAATCTTTTTAAAAAAAATTGACCAACGAAATATTAATAATTTGAAAATTAACCAAGCACATGGATTAGTGCTTTGATTTTTTTATTGGTTTTTGGGAAATAGGGAAGGACATTACATGAGGAGAAATCGCACTCCTAACAACACTAGGTTACTAAAATACTTTTTCATAAATTAGTCATTAGTTAATGATACTATAAGAGTGTGTGTGTATATATATTTTTATATTATCATTGACTAATGAGTAATTTATAAACAAGAAACTTTAATGATACCAATACAGTATATGTGTGTGTGTGTATATATATATATATATATATATATATATATATATATATATATTGATTTAGTATCAATTAAGCAAAATTATCAGCCTTAATGATACCAATTCAGTAAGTATCAGTTAATCAAAATTAGTTGAGGGGTATATAGTATAATTATTTAGTGGAGTATTTGCATAGCTTCCCTTTTCATATATGCTTTATAACATATATACATTAATATATTATAAGAACAACTTTCACATATAGTAAACATAAAAATCATATTTGTATGTTATAGCTATAGTTTAATTGCGCTCCATAACAAATTTTATGTTTGCTATGGAGCTTTTTGATTTGTATAATTCACTAGATATATCCGATTTTATACAAATTATTGATTTTGTATAAATTCATTTATACATTGTAATTTGTATAATAAAATCTGTATTTGTATGATTATAAGTGTATATGACAAAAATATATGTATTTGTATATACACTTTTCTCTCACTTTATACAAACACAAACGCATATTATACATTTTATACCAAAATGTATAAAATGGATAATTGTATACCGAATCAGATTATAAAAAAATGAGATGTTTGCTACGAATTACAAATAAAATAAACTATGGTCAGCATTTAATTTGAATTAATAGTTTGTTATTTCATACAATTTCCCCTATATTATATATGTTTTCATGGCAATATTCGGAAAAATCACACCATATACACATTTAAGAGACAATATTACGAGTTTTAAACCTACTCTCAAAAAATTCTTACTTGTAACAGTTTAATTACGGGTTATAACATATCAATTAAATTTAACTCTATTTAAAAATCAATTAAAATTTACTTTATTAAATTATTAATCTTTTTATATTTTTATATTATTAATTATTTAATTATATTGATTGCAGTTCCTTTTAACTAATTAATAGGCGAGAGAAATAATATTAATGAGAGAGAATCAATTTGTAATTATCTATTACACCTTTTAAGGGAATTTTTTAACTTATTCAAATAACTTTTATTTATTAATGACTATTGGGGCCTTTAATTTTTTTTTAAAAATAAAATTTATCACCGTATATTTTAACATGTAATTTTCTCTCTCTTTAATCTATTTTTTTTGCTTTTCTTTATGCTTTATTTTATTTTAAATTTTGATAATGTTTTTTTTTAATCTGATTTTTTTAGAATTAAGAATTCTATATTTTGAAAATTTGATTTCATTTTTTATTTTAATTAATCTAGAACTTGATTTCTTGAGAAAAAAATCGTTTTACTTGAGTTTTGAACTTGTTTTTGGTCTGTTTTTCTATATCTAAAATACTGTTTTGTTGGTGAAATAAATATATTTAATTCTGAAATTTGTTGATATATATAGATAATATGAGATCATAAAATCTTTAATAAGTATTTCTTAAGTTTTAGCTTAAATATGATATAAAAAAAATGACACTTAAATATGGAATATAAATTGAAGAGAGGAAAATATAAAACTTGTATTAATTATTGCAGTTTAGACTTTTAATTACATGTTTTGATTTTTGGATGATGTATATTTCTTTTGCTACAATTTCTGAAAACAATATATAATATGCATTGTTTTACAACCAGATTTATTCTTCCCGGATTTATACCTGTTGGATACTAATTCTATACATTTTTATTTTTTGTCTTTGTTCTAAAATTTCAAGTTGGATACCAAGTGTATATAAATTGGATAAAACATTAACTTGTTTTAGATTGTCTAATTTGGTTGAAATATCAGTTACATTTTATTTTTTTCAGTTTCAAGTGGGATATATGTTGGATACCAATTGAATTCAACATTAACTTGTTTAGGTTGTCTAATTTGATTGAAATCTCAATCACATGTTGATTTTTCAATTTTCCAATGGGATATCAATTCAATACTAAATTTATACAAATTGGATACAATATTAACTAGTTTTACGTTGGCTATTTCAGTTGAAATCTCAATTACATGTTTTTTTCATTTTTACCACCGGACGCCGATTGGATACCAAATGCATATCAATTTCATACTAAAGATTTGACTTAATTTTTCAATACTAATATCAATTGCATACAAACATTACCTATTTTTTTAGTATACATTTGAAAAACACTGAATACACAAATGATTAACTAGCTTCCATATAATAAATATTCGAAATTATAATTCATTAAACTTAAAAGACAAAATAAATCAAAACATGAGTTTGCCACAATAAACAACCAAATCAAAATCAAAAATAAATTATGTCTTTTTTTTTAGAAGTAATTTGGAACATGTCTTCCTAATCTATTCATCTTGACATGTGCACGTACGTAATCTTGGGCATATTTGAATTTCACATCAAGAAACCATTTACAAGTTGTGGTCTCCCTACAGTTCTTTTTGAACTAGGCGACAATAATTTCGCCCGACACTTTTTGACTTTTGTATGCATTTTTTTGTTTCATCATAAATTATAGTGTCAATATTATATCATACAAAAGTACAAATAACTTGTATACATATGTTATATCAATAAACAAATTTCATATCATTTTTATGCTTACAAAATTCATACAAAAGTAAAAATACATATGTTATTTTAAAACAATTTCATATATTATTACATAATACAAAAGTAAAAACACATATATTATATCAGTATACAAATTTCATACAATTCTTCGCACACATTTCTTACCTATTTCATGCCAAAAGTTATCAATTATTCATACCGGGATCATGCCACTAGAATACCAAAATAATTCCAACTTAGAAATATTAATTGTCATTTCTTTAATAAACAAGATACCAAATTCATTACATTATTATTCTCAAAATTCATTACAATATAATGCCAAAAACAATCCAATCAAACCAAAAATCGTACCAAAACATTATCGATTGTCATACATGCTTGGTAGTACAAGTATACAAATTCCAAAGAAAAAATTATCTATTTTTTAACCAAAAATATACCAAAAAAAAAAAGCGTTAGACAAATAATGAACAAATTCAATGTTCATACCAAAATATAACATTATACATTTTTTTAAAAGAGTCATAATTCAAATTATTATACACAACAAAAAATCTGAAATCAGTATACAAATTTCATATAATTATTATGCACATTTTTCATACCTATTTCATGCCAAAATTATACATATTTCATGACATAAGTCGTCACTTTTTTCACCAGTAGAATCATGCCACTATAATATCAAAATAATACCACTTTTAACTATTAATTGTCATTTATTAGACAAATAGTATACGAAATTCATTCAAAAATAATTCTAAAATCGTACCAACATGGTATAACCAATATACCAAATTCGAATAAATTTTATGTAATTTTTTAACCAGAAACATACAAAAAAATGAATGTTCAAACAAAACTCTATACCAATTTCAAACAAATTTTATGTAATTTCAAAAGTGAATATTCATACCAAAAACGTCATAATTAAAATTATTATTCACAAACAAAATCTGATTTTTTTTTCCAAAATCACTATTCATAATTTTTTTGAATGTTTGGTTTGTATTACAATACAAATAAAAAATCGCAAAGACCACTAACCTGAAGGATCCCATCTACCACCATGTTTTATTAATACTAATAAAAGGCCGTCCAGAAAATTAAGATTATTGATTAAAAACAAATATGAATTAGATGAGAGTGACAAGATTTAAGGGGAAAAAATCAAAGAGAGAAACGTGAAAGAAAATGGATGAAATCAAAATTTTTAATTAATTTTAACAAATTAGAGTGAAATAAGGAAACTAAATATTGTTAATTAGTTTGAATTTGCTTTATTTATGCTAATTAGTAATTATCTTCAACCAATTCAAATTTAATTAACACACTTATTTCCCTTTTTTTTCTCCAGAAACGAATTTTTTTTTTTTATCTTTTATTTTTCAAAACAATTTTTTACAATTATTTAAAAAAAAGTTTTTTTTTTTAAGAAACTGTTACCACCTGAATTTTTTTATTGTTACAACTTAAAAGTTTAATTTTACTGCTATAACTTGAAAATATTAGTCTAATATATGTCATATATGATATTTTCACAAAATATTTTTCTCAATATTGGGCTTATAAGTGGACATTGAACAGGTTCTCAACATTGTAACTGCACATTTTGTGGAATGGGTTTAAATTATCTGACCAAGAAGGCTTATGATGGACCTCTAGTTTTAATAGGACTTTTAACATATTTGACTGCTCTATCAAAAATTTATTGTCACTAGCCGAATATATTCTAATAATTATGTATAAAATATGAATGTTATATGTGTTTTATTAGGAAAATATATTTTAGACTGGTTTTAAGAGTCGCCACTTAATTTTTTAAGAAAAATCAAGAAAACTGATTTTCAATAGATTAAAACAAGGAATCAATTGAAAATACTTAAGGGGGGTTCGGGGGTTCTTATTAGCATTTCGGGAAGGGTTAGAAAGCACCCGAAATGCCCGTTAATATGTGGTTATCCAGCAATTTGACTAAAAGAGTTTTTGACCAATTTTTTTTTCTTTTTTTAAATATTTACTAAGTAAAAGACTCATTTCATTTATTACCTCAATTTTATTATTACTATAACTATATAATCATCCTAAGGGGAAAGGGACTAAAGGGGAATTTTTCTAAGGGAAATGATTTAAGGAAATAACGAGACCAAAATTAAATAAAAGCTAAGTAAATAAATTATATGAAATAAATATTTATTTTAAAATATAAAATTGAATTGACTACCTTTGGGGGGTTTAATTAAATTTAACCATAAGAAATGGAAGTGTTAGTCAAAACGAATAAAACAATGCATAGGCAAGAAAATTGAATTTGGGCTTTTGGCCCAAACTTAGGAACCTGTCCTAAAATCTAAGAGTGACCCAACTCATTTTATTGGGCCTTTGAGCCCATATTCTGCCGCTGGATTTTACTTTGGGCTCTTCTGGCCTATTTTCCTGCATTTTTTTTATATTGGGCGTATACAATTGTATACGACTCATATCCACTTTTTGAGGCCTGTATTTTTATAGAACTTTGTATTTCTGTCTTCTTCAACTTGTATACCACCGTTTTGCACCTGTATTGTTGCATTTTAGGCCTGTATATCATGTATAAAGAATGTATACTACATGTATGCATCCCTCTTTTGGGCATTTCGGAGTTTGGAAGTCCAACTTTCAGCCACCTGTTTGACCTTTGGAAACCTGTATTTTACGCGGGCTGACTCAGTGAACAAGAGTATTGGGCCCTTATAGCCCAATAGAAAATGCGAGGAGGTGCGACATAATCCATGAAAATTCGGGGGAGTTTTCACACATGAAAAAAAGAACACGTAAATAAGAGTTAGCATCTATTCACAATGATAAAATGAACAAAAAATGGTCGCACAAAAATTTTAATTGCGAGAGTTAGCATCTATTCACAATGATAAAATGAACAAAAAATGGTCGCACAAAATTTTAATTGATCTAAATTCACCCTTAAACAAAATTCAATCAACAGTGGCTAATAAGAACTATAATACATCAGTGGCTAATAAGAACTATAAGACAACGGAAGTCATGTAAACTTAGATTTAACAAAGTCAAATTTCAAAGCAAAAAGGAGGCACAAAGTGGTAAGAACACTAGATGAAACAGTAGCTAGTAGATTAGGAAAGATTAGTGATAAAATAATTAAAATTTCAAGAGGGAGAGCATGCCATTCACTACTAAGCTATATCCAAATGCAACTGTCGTATGAATCCACTAATCACTTTATCATTAAGACAACCAACATATAATATTACCATGGAACAAACCACTACAAACATTGAAACAAACATTCATCTTAAATAATAATAAAAAAAAGAAACCATAATAACGTCCAGTAGTGAATTAGCTATAGTAACAAAAAAAAAATATTGCACTCTATTACCAAAAGACTCACAGATCATTTAAAGGGAGCAAGTGTCACGAATTTTCAGATTTAACAAATTTTCAAAGCATCGAAGAACCGATCACAGATGGTCGCATATGCATTTCAAATAAAGAACCGGATAGCTTTAGAAGTTTGAAAACTCACATCGACTTTGGCTACTATAGTTGAACACAAAAATAAAATAAGCTCTGGAATCGAAGCTGTGAATCACAATTTTTCTAAAAATTAAGATTCTACTGGCGAAAACTATTTGAAAAGAGGAAAAGAACACTCATGCTTCGAGTTTTCGAGTTTTTGGGTTCCTTCGCGATGAAGAAGATGAATGAAGAGTATAGGGGTCGGGTGGTGTGCGTTGGGTTATATTGGAATTTGTCGTACATTGTATTGTCTGGGTTGATTTTTCTTTTGTTTTGGGGCTGGGTCAGAGTGGGCCGCTGGACAATATTTGTATGGGTGTGGGTCGGTTTGGGTGTGAATTGGTATGTTGTATGTATTGTTGTACGTTGTAATTAATGGGAATGGGCTGGATTTGGTATGTGGGGCGCTGAAATTGGAAATTAGAAGGGAGTTGGGCCTGGGAATAAAAGAGTAAGGATTGGACCTGCTGAAAATTAAGGGAAAAGGGACAAAGTTGGTCCTTTAAATGGGTTTAAAGGTAAGGGTAAATAAAAGGCTGGATTTGGGATTAAACCTTGGCCGAATGAATTAAATTAGCCAACTTATTAACCAAATTGAGTTTAACTTGTGAGTTCGTCTAAAATTTAAATAAGACGAATTAATATAATCAACTAACGAGCTTCTTTATTTCAACGAAATAAAATAATAAACTCAATTGAACTTAAATGACTCAAAATAAAAACCATAGTTTAAACCAAACTAATTCAAGTAAAATATTTAACTAACTAAACTAAATCTTTTGAGATGACTCTCGAATATTCGTGAAATGACATAATTATACACATAATTGTAAAAATATATACATCAGTTTAGAAGATCATAGAAATGATGGAATTACTTTAAAATGATTTGGAAAATATTTTGAATTTGATAAAGTCAATGATTTCAAATCGTTGGAAATTTAAGAAGCTCGAAAATTAATTATTATCGAGCAGTATTAAAATTGGGTGTCAACAATATATACATATACTAATATAAGAAATATATATTTACTTATCGTTATTTTAGTGGACAGCTATACAGTATAAAAATATAGTTTTAATATGCTCTACTGACCTCCGGTCATTATGGAAATAATTTACAGATGCAAAACATCATATATTTAAATGTAACTCGTGACAATCAGTAGTTGACAAAAACATGAAGAAAAAAAAATAACAAAAAATTGTAGAACTTAATTAAGTGCCACATGTTTCATTCTCGATTTTCAGTGCCTGCGAATTTTAAAATTAATTTATTTTTATAAATTTCTAATGTCAAACTAGGTGTATAAAGTCAAATGATTAGGTGGAGATGTAAATTTGAGGATGATCTTGAGAGTTTGGGAAGAAAAATAAATTAATTAAGAAAAGTCTTACTTAACATTAACTATTCACCTCATTGTTACTTTTATTTTCACACGCTACTTGTGAAATCATAAATAGGAGAAATAATTTTACTAATTTATACCTTTTAAAACTTTTTTTTTTTTTTTTTGTAAAATGACAAATAATCTTTGGATAATTATTTATAATAATGTAGACAACTAATAAACGGCGGTGAAAGTCTCTCACATAATAGGTGTTTGGTCTAATTGTAATAATTACTCTCTGCGCCAAATGTGGAAGCTAAAAATGACGGTAGATCTAAATCTGGACCATGTGCTTCATAGATTAGGTTCTAGCTAATTAATTAGCTATTAGACTTATGATTAGGAGGGAAAAAAATAAGAACATGACTAACCAAATCATTTGGATTAGATTATTTAATCAAAATGACAATTACTTAATTGTTTGAGTCAAAGATGCATCACTAAACAATGCAGAATAATAAAGGTATACAAAATAAACAAAACATTCAAATTTAGCCTCAACTCCAACACTAACATTGTGAGTTTACATTTAGACACCTCAACTCAGTTTCATTGTGTTATAAGTTGAACATTCAAGATTCTAAATACCTCCAAAATTTATGTGTAACGTCAACGTTGGATGTCCACAACGGGGATGAGTTGGAATGTTTCTTTGCTAGTTGAGACCAAGTTGAGGTGTGTACGGACGTGCACTCTCAAAGTTGGACGGCTTATTTTTTAAATGAGGTCAGCTTTGAGTGTATGTTGTTAATTATTTGGCTGGCAAAGATGATTAGTTGCGTTAATTTTAAGCACCTTTTAGTTTTATACTGAAATCAGGTCCTTTAAAAGTTGTGTTATTTGCATCAAAACTCATATTCTTGAAAGACATGGAAAGTGAAAAGTGTCAATGTTCACAATATCAACAATTTAAGTATAATGAGAAAAGTCCCAAGACCTGGCCTGAATTGGTTGGGCTTTTAGGTGATGAAGCTGCAAAGGTGATTCAAGCAGAGATTCCGAATTTACAAATCATCCAAATAATCCATCCGCCATGGGCATTGACTCAGGATTTATGTGACTCAAGAGTTCGGATTCTTGTTGATCGTTTTAACAGAGTCAGTATGCCTCAAGCATCGGTTGATCATCTGCGATTTGATTTCCTTTTAGTCCAAATGAATGTGTGTTGTTGTGATTGTGGATTGTGATGAGACAGAATACTTGTTTTCTCTTTGAGTACTTTGTTTTGAATTTTACCTAAACAGTTTGGTTGTATGTACTGTGTTACTGTGTTAATTTGTGTTTGTAACTTGTAAGGATTGTGTTTCTATGTATTGGACATGTAATTTTCTTTCTGCGTAATGTCATATGGAGAGGCCCTGGTGATGGGCCGGGTTAAAGCCATGGTTGAACATGACGCTTGTTTGATTAGCTTGATTGAGAAATAAAAGTTACGTTTTGACAATGATGATAAGCACTTGATCCTAACAACTGGTACTCCTAGCTCGGTTTTTACTCATCATTTACCCTTTTGCAATAACTATGCAGCATAACTTGGAATTATTGGTTTCTTTCTCACGAGTTTATTCATATTTACACAAGAAAAAAGTGATAAAAGAATTAGGAAAACTGGAAAAAAAGTAAATCAATAAACAATATTTGTATAAAAAAATGTGATTTCTTTTCCACAATCCAATGAATCCTAGCTAATATGTGACATGCTCTAACTACATAAAATTTTCACCAGTTTTTTTTTTTTTGTTTCAAGAACAACAAATCACGATTCGCTCCATTGTCGATTCTCACACTTGCAAATGCAACTCAATCCGACTAAAATATCAGCAATGGCAGCTTCCGTCTTTTCTTTATCCGAATAATGCAATGTTTGCAGCAACAAAACAGAAGGCTTGATATCGAACTTTGTCTTCTCTAAATTCCTTTCAAGCTGCCAATTGATAGTGTTATGAGCCATTGGCGCTAACCATTCCATAATTTGCTTCAATGCATCCCTCCACCCCTCAGCTAACGACTCGTCCTCATCCATACACTTCAAATTCTTGCTCAATTTCGATCTCACTGTTTTCTTCAGATTCCCTGGCAACATTTGGTACAAATTTTCTCGTGAATTAAGGTCTACGGATTCAGATGGATTCGAATACTTTTCTACTAATGTGATCACATTAGCATAATGCAACGCTAGGCCTGCACCTCCTACAGTTAAAGGCCCTGCTGCGTGAAACACCCTGTTGTTTTTCGCCAATTTATCCGCCCCAAAACCTTCGTCTTCACATAGGAAAAATAACGATTTTCTGCTGTAAAATCGAACCAGAGTTGGCTTAGATGTCGTGGGGATTGGTCCAGACCGCGAAATGATCTGTTCCCTAATTGGCTCAATCAGACAATTTTCAGGCTGGAATTTGAGAATCTCTTTCTGCTGAGATGAACGCATGTTTCGCAACGATAGTGAAGGAAGAATGGGTATGTAAGGTCCAAACACAAGGCAAATACGAGCATATATTATGCAGACGATTTGCGCCATGTGACCAACGCTTTTATCAAATGTTTGATTCCATAAAGAATTTTCTCTAAATTGACGAACTTGTTTCCTCTGTTGTTCAATTTTCTGATTAAACATATCTAAATTTACTTTCTGCAATTGCCCTAATGCTTTTCGTTCCTTCCATTGTTTCATTTTCCGTTCTGATACTTCCAATTCCGCTAAATTCTCCAACGCCGCGTACAATCCAGATGTAGCATTAATCAATTTCTCCATTTTAATAACTCGTTTCTCATTATTTTTCGATCCGTATTCCAATTTCCCAAAATCAATAATCCCTAACTTCAAATCTGTATACACAAGATCAAATCGATTTAGGCCAAAATCAGAGCATTTATGGCCTAATCTAGCTACAGCTGCTGCGGTTTTATCAAGATCTTCAAGCCTCTCAGCACACGCGAGGCTTAACAGAAATCCTTCGTCTTTCGAATTCAAATACGATACCCCACCTGACTTCATCTCTGTTTTGAGATTTGAAATCTCAGACTCAGATAGAGACTTGTATAAACAGAGCAATCTTGACATGATTTTCGCCGTCTCAAATGATAAAATCCCCATTTTGTTGATATCATCTCCTGTTTTTGAGCTCTTATTGTTGTCTGAACTGCGCCAACCCATTTTCGCGAAACCAACCATTGAAAGATAGATTGGTAGAAATAGATAGATAGATAGATAGATAGATAGATAGATAAAGGGTATGTTAATATGTTATAGCAGCAATTTTTTGTTTTTTTTCGAGTTTTTTTTGTGCATTGATAAAAAAAATGGTGGAAGCTGCAAGAATGTTGAGTATGGAAATGGAGGATATATATGTATATATATATATATATATATTGAGGAGGAGGAGGAGGGGGAAGAGAAGCAACTTCGAATGATCTTCATGGGGTGGGTATTGGATTATGTTGACGCGGTTAGACGATTTGGACATCTATATTTTTTAAAATATTTTTTTTGGTCTGTCTGGCGGAGCCAGGAATTTAAATGGGGGTTAAAAAACTGGGTTGGATATTTGATTTTAGAATTAAAAAAATTATGATGTAAATAAGTTTGGATATTCAAAGTGAGGTTTGGATTAATTTGGCTATGTTGGATTTTCGGTTATGGCTTTGGAGTTTTTTTTAATAGAAGTAAAATGATTAAAAATCTCAATTCACATGCGTTGTGTTTATCTGTTCAACTTTAGAATGATTTAAGTGTCTATTTGTGCATATCTAAAGTTGAAAGATATATACATCAGTTAAAACTAAGTTAAATGACATATTTATGAATTATGCCAACGTATAAAAAGGATTGAGCTCCATCTATCACCTATGCCGTGTAATTTGATATTAAACTTAGGGCAACCTACAAAAATCTCACTAGTTTAGAAACTAATAACTTATATATATATATATATATATATATATATATATATGCTAGTTTGCAATATTACGAATTTTATTAGATTATGCATTCAAATACTTCTAGATACATGTATCTCGGAATACATGGGGTAAATTAGGTAAAATATATTCTAGATACATTGCATTCGAGTGAATTCACATATATCTGGAATACATAAACAAATTCCGCTAGCCCTATTCATCACCGCCTCCTTCGCGTATCTAGTATCGGCGTATCTGGTATCCCATAAACCATATACATGCGAATTATATCAAATACATAGTGTAATTTGTGTATATCTAAAATCGTAAATAAATCTTGCTCATCTAGTATATAGACAATAATTTTTTAAATCTTGTTTTACCTAGTATAATTTTCAAGAAGAAGGATTCAATCATTGAAGAGGGATGATATTTGGATTGACTTTCTTTATTGTACTTTTTCTGCATGTGTTAAGGGATGGATGCCACGTTGAGGAATCTGGTTTTATCAGTTAAGAAACAGTTGGATTTGGTGATATTTTTTTACTTGGTCTTAAATTTGGTGCAATATTATACACTTTCTAGGCTCATTCAACTTGGTAGATATAGTTAACTTACAATTGGCTATACAATGATTTATATTATATTTATTTTTTATTTGAAACATAATTACAACTAAGTTGTTTAGGACAGAGTCAGGGGTCACAAGAGATTCATAGTATATATATATATATATATATATATATATATATATATATACTGAATTAAAGTTATTTTAATATAGTTTAAATGTGTAATACTCGAGTGTTTAAATTAAATTCATAGATACATAATATATGTTTATATATATACATTTTTAACAATAACCATGGTTAATTAATTCATGTATTCACTTTATTAAATCATTGAATCATATGTTAACTTAAATTTCTTCCGTAAATTAACTATAAACACATGATATATAATTATATATTCTTTTCAATTTATATGGCATGGTTTGATTATGCACAGAATTTCAGTAAGAGATATAATGTTATTGCATCAGTGATAAGGTAAGACCTAGACCTCCTTGCTTGTACTTATTCCTATTGAGATTTTTTAATTCTAATAAAAGGCCTGTCTAGTGGTAAATTTGCCAGGAAAAAAAGGATCATATTGTCATAATATTTGTTTGACTATATATAGAAACTTATCATCAAAGGTGCATTTAGTTTGAAAGAAAATGTTTTCATGAAAAATATTTTCCTAAAAGATACTTTCTTCGAAATATACATGAATATTCTTACTTTATATATATATATATATATATATATATATATATATATATATATATATATATATAGTAAGTAAGTAAAAAAAATATTATTTTAAAAATATTTATAAAAGATTTTAAAAATTTATTATAAGAGTAAAGTGCAATAGAAGGGAGTTGAAAATGACAGGATGAGGTGGTTAAGAGGGTGAGGTGGTCTAAACTGACCAGACCAAACCAGCTTGAATTAATTGAATTAATCAAATATATATACAATTAATTAATATGAATGGTTCTCTGTTGCATTATCCAATTTGATGTCTGCTTACGTTTTAGTTAATTTTTTCTCTTTTATGTATCTTGTAAGTTTTAAATAAACATTCCATCGTTTTCGTTAAGTGGCCTTATTTTAGTTTTATTTCTTTTTAAATTAAAAATAACTTAACTTAAACATCTTACTTTATCATTATTGACACAACCCTTATAAACAGGCACACAAATGTTCCAAAAATCAAAAGCTTCTAAAGTCATATATTTATAGGCTATAGCTATATATTAAAAAAAAAAAAGACAGTTTGAGTCACTAAAATTTATGTTATATGGGGTATGAAAAAAGGGTCTAACCATAAGAGATATGTTATGCGGATGTTATTATCAAGGTTAGCCATATGTTTCAAGAGTCTTTTGGGTTTTTTTCCTAAAATCTTGTGCCCAATTATATAAGTTAACATAAAATTGAAATGATGAAAGTAGTAAAATGTACTCCTTCTATTTCAGTTTATGGGATACACTTTTATTTTTATATGTATACTAGATAATGTTGCCCGTGCTATGCACGGGCCCAATAATATAAATGGTATGTTTTGGGGCTAATAACGGAGTTTTTGAAGCGATTGTTTGCGTGGATAACGGAATACGTTTTTTTTATCACAAACCTGTACTTTCTTTGACGCTATTCAAGGCATAATAAGACTACCCACATACAACATTTTTGAAATATTTTATGTTGTCAATTATCATGACTTATAGTATTTTTACTATAGATTCACTTCAAGAATCAGTGGAATTTTTTGTATTTTTTTTCAAAACATATTTTATGTTGTCAATTATCATGATTTATAGTATTTTTACGCAATTTTTAAATATAAAAAAATATTAAGACAAATAAATTAAAATGGATGCAATATATGTTATTTTTGTTGTCTCAATTTATGTGACACAAATGAAATTTGAAGAGTCATCCAAATTTGCATTTTTTTTTAAAGAAATGTTTTAAGTTATTAATTATTGTGAGTTATAATATTTTTATGTAACTTTCAAATAACCTACATTACTGGTCACTTTGTCCTAATTTATGTGTTATGGATTAAAATACAAAATTAACCCTTTTAAAATGTCTTTAAGATATTTTAAGTTGTTAATTATTATTATTTATAATACTTTTTTGGTAATTTTTAAATGATATATGTTATTTTTTCTGTCCCAATTTATGTGACCCGGATATAATTTTGAGAGTCAACCTATTGTATTATATATCTTTTAAATATTAAATATTTTAAGTCATTTGTAAATGATTTATTATATTATATTATTATATATTATATAAACTCCCTTATAGTAGAAAATAAATATATATATTATATAGTAGAAAAAATGATTTATTATATTATATTATTATATTAGATATTATATAGAAAGTTTATGATGGGACACATAGAATGTTCCATCATAAACTCCCTCTTATATAATAGTAGAATGTGTTTCTAAAAGAATAAAACACTTATAAATTAGAATATATAATTAACTTCAAGAAGCCGTAAGTTTATTTTATCTTTTGGAACTCCTAGGAAAATTCGCAATCGTTAATTCTTCGAGTGCACACTCGATAAACCAGTTTATGTGTAATATCTTGCATACCTCATGTGAGATGAGATGTAAATTGTATTAGGCAAATCTAGAGCGATGAACTCAATTGAAAAAACGTTGACAGAGAAAATTGATCTTTAACATCTCTTATGATATCGTCAATTGCACAAGCTCAACCACCATTAGTCCATTACGAATAAAGACTTGATGATGCGTTCTCTTTCTCAAAATTGATTTTTAGAGGCACTGATCTAACTCTATGTAATTTGTATTTTTTTTACTTAATTAGTAATAAATTTCAGTAAAGGGAATAAAAGATGATAACTTGATTGAGCATTCAAACATGTAATAGTGCAAGTCAAATTATAATGTCTACCCTGTATGGAAATCCTCATGTATATTTTTACCAGTCTGTAATCACATATATATACAGGCTAAGCGAAGCTAGAGTATCAGTTACAAATTTGATAGAATATAATAATTTTGACTAAAATTCTATAATTACTTGGTTAAAAATTAACTTAATTCATATAAATAATTTATTTAAAATTCAATAATCTATATTTTTTAGAATTCAAAACTCATACGCTCAAAATTTCGAATCCACGACTGCATCTACATAAAGAGTAAACTGAAAACGGATGACTCAATGTGAAAACTTAAAACATACAGATGGACAAATAAAATTGTATAATTAGTGTGAACGTAAGTCCATGTTTTATTATTGAGTTGGGATTTTATAATCTTCTTAGTTATTAAGTATTGTCTTAATAAGAAAATTATCGACTTGTCAACTCTAAACTAATTGAATTAATTATTAGATTAGTTAGACCAACGATCAAAACCAATGCTATCGTGTACGATTAACTTTCATAATCATATACCATGACATGAATCACTGATTATTATTTTTACGAATTTTGTGTTGATCACAGATTTAATTATATAAATGATCATTGAACTTTCATTTTATTTGTACGAGAGTCATCAAACTATTGTTGTGCATTACATTGAAATATACAACACATCAGGAGTACAATTGTTCTTCGTCACTCAACTTTATGTAATTATCTTAAAATTAAGTCACTAATCAATTTTTTATAGAAAAAAGTAGTGATTAAATTATGTCTAAATATCATAGGAAGTCATGAAACTATTTGAGTGAGTTTTGGTTACAAGTTTTTTTTTTTTTTTTTTTTAAAGGTTATGAGGTATGGCGTTTGGATTTAATAATCTAGTGACCTTAAATGATAATAAGATAAAATTGAGTGATTTTTTGCTATAAGAAATTTTTTAGTGACGTTTGGTTAAATTTAGGCAAAATTGAATACTTTTTTTTAGTATAACAAATAATTTAACAATTGTTGTACAATAAAGTAAAAGTTGAAAGACTATATGTGAAATTAACCCTCAATTGCAACACTTTACTATTTAATTTCTAAGATAAATTGATATTTTTAATGTTTGACTATAATTCATTATTCTATTAAAAAAAATTGTATCACACATTATTTTTTAAATGTATTATGGGGCAGGTGACATTAATTGATGTTATGTACTGGTACAATAATTGAACTATACCGACCTGAACAGAGAAATTTCATATATTTGAATTCCTCTAGAATTATTGTTGATGCATTAGAAGAATTTTCCAAGAAAAAATTCTTGACATATATTATATATATATATGTTGACTAATTTGGAAAATGAATTTAGTATTGTAGGCCCGCTAAGATAATACATTTTATTGGTGTTACTTCAAATCTGGCGAAGTCGATTAATAAAGTAAGTTCAAACTACTAAAAGACGTGAGAAGTTAATGAATTCTTATTGTTAATAAGTGTTTCTCAATTTTAGCAAAATATTTAATGAAAGTTATTTTCTTGTTTTTGGTTATACAAAATATTTTCACCATCAAACAGGAAAAAAAACAGTTCCATTATTTATGATGGAAGGGTATTTTTTTAATATAATTATCTTAACTTTTAATTTCATTCTCAAGTTCTTAGACATTATATAAATAGTAAAATAGGGGAAATAGCTTCACCTCACCAACTAAACAAAAATTCAGATAACTAATCAACTGAGTTAATATTTCCTATACCGATGATATATTTTTGCCACTTGGAAATGTTTTTATTGAAAGAGAAAGCAATAGAATATTGAATGAGTCAGTATGGAAAAAATAGATACATATGGACTGACAGTGAAATGGAAGTATTGACCATGAAATTTTGGCAGTCATGGACACGTAAACAACACTAGATTTCCCTAGATTTAACACTTGTTTTGGCTAAAAATAAGGAAATGGATTGATTAAGAAACGTTATTAGGAAAAATCCTTGTTGGTTCCTTGGATCTTTGAGATAAATATGAGCGAAGTAAAAAATTCGGTTAAAAATATCTAAAATATATTAGAAATAAATTTGATATATATATGTATATATTTTCTCTGTTTCAATTTATGTGATATTTTTTGTTTTTCGAGAGTCAAACAATTTAAATTTGATTGGAAATTTGTGCGTGAAATCTTCAATTTTTTGGAAATGAAATTTATATATTTGTAAATTATATAAAAAGTATTATAATTTACAATAATTGGCAATTCAAAATAATTAAAAGATATCTGAAAAATTTACGATTAAAGATAGACTTATTTGAATTTCAAAATCTAACTACTCTAAACATGCTCTGGTAAGGTATCATTTGTATTGATTTCGATATTGGTCAATTAATTACTAGTTACTACCTCCGTTCACTTTTAATTGTCATAATTTCCTTTTTTAGAGTCAACGATACTCCCTCCATCCACTTTTAATTATCATAATTTCCCTTTTTAGAGTCAAACATTATGAACTTTGACTAACATTTTACGATATATTTTTGCATCATATTGGTATGCGAAAAATGCAATTTATAGTACGTTTCGTATAGTTTTTGAATATCTAAAATTTTTGTTTAAAATATCAAATTAATGTAATATAATTTAATTTTGAAAATTAGTCAAATTGACTTTCGAAAAGTGCAACATGACAATTAAAAGTGAACGGAGGGAGTAATAATTTTGACTAACATTTTACAATGTATTTTATCATATTGATATGCGAAAAATTGGAATTAATAGTACTTTTCGTATAGTTTTTGAATATCTAATTTTTTTTGTTTAAAATATCGAATTAATGTAATCTAAATTGACTTTAAAAATTAGTCAAATTGACTTTTGAAAAATGCAACATGATAATTAAAAGTGGACAGAGAGAGTATTATATAAGGAATCAACCCATAATATTTGGAATAAATGCTATTTTTTTATTTATTATATTATGTACATAAATGATTGTGAAATAATTATGTTTTATATTATATTGAAATTGTGATTTGTGAATTCGTATTTACTTGAATTACAATAATTAACAAACCGTGTGAGATGATAAGATAATACTATCAATATTATTTTTGTTGTTAACACTTGTTGGTTTTACTTTCACATATTCATTGATTGCTTTCTTTTACAGTCAAATAAGTATGTTGAATTTATAGTCATTTTCACACCAAGGTAATATTCCATTTTTATTAATCAATTGTTCCGTCTACTACCAAAAGCTAGACGTTATCCTTACATCAAATTGTACTCCCTTCTCATCAACTTGTCTACTATTTTATGAAAAATAAATCGATGCGATAGTGACAGAATCAAAATTTTGATTATAAATTAAAAATATAAATATCCGCATACCATTTACAATAGTTCGGAACTTTGGGTATATTCATCCTTTTTCCCAATATAAAAAGAGTAAAGAGGCGAAGAAGCTAATTACGGAGATTCAGTTAGTCGCCTTTGTGTTTCCTAACTCCGTCCATGTTTGTGAGTTGTGACTATATATAATTATCAAATGATGACCATGTAATTTTTGTTCATTACTATAGTATATAATCTACTATACTATATAATATATCATGTTATAATCAACACATTAATTTTAATACTCCTCCTATCTTAGTTTACGTGATACTTTTTGTTTTTCAAAAGTCAAACAGTTTAAGTTTGATCGAAAATTTACTCATGAAATTTTCAATTTTTTAGAAATGAAATTTATATATTTGTAAACTAAATAAAAAGTACGACAAGTCACAATAATTGGCAATTCAAAATATTAAAAAATATATAAAAACTTCACGGACAAAGATAAACTAGTTTGAATTTCAAAATCTAAAAAATATCATATAAATTGAGACGGGGGTGTAATATATAATCTACTTATGTTGGTCAGAAATAAAAATGGTAGGATTCTTTGATTAATTCTCAAATTTCACAAGTCATTTAAGAACATGTTATTGGTAAGGTAAAGACCTAATCCCTCTTACTTGTATTTGTCTGTAAGATTTTTTTTATCTTTTAATAAAAGACAGTTAGACAATCTATCTAGTGGTATGAATTCTAGTAAAAAAAAGAGATTTGAATTACCTAAATACATTAATTTAATTGTCTAGAAAATTCAAAATTCATCTTGAGGTTCCAAATTCAAATCCTAGAACTGCATTTTAACTTTTCAAACCCTCCAACGAAAATTCACCTTGTTGTATGAAGGTTCTATTCTCTCCTCATCAACTTAATTATGATTAATTAGAATAATTTTTTTAGCAAATATTATTTAATCATCATAACTTCTTTTGCATGAAGTATTATTATTATTATTATTATTATTATTATTATTATTATTATTATTATTATTATTATTTTTGGGTAAGAAGCATGGAGTATTATTTAATCATAACCAATGAATATAATATGGTACAAGAAAAAAAAAAAATCAACACATTTTTTAATAGAATCTATTGAATTATGTCGGTCTCTGATTAATTATCAAATTTCACAACTCATTTACGTACATATTTAGATTTGTGAATAAGCTTCTGATTTTTGACTTAGTCTTTAGTTGAATTCCCATCAATTCATGAGTATTTTGCCATATCATTCCATTCCATTACATACGTTTATGATCATAATTATTTGGAAAATGACAAGAGAAGTTTCATCTTAAGCTCTATAAAATCCATTTGCTCCTGCTTGCTACCCCACTTGTCATTAATAATCATTAATAAGTACTACTTAATGTTTCCATTCCTTATTCAATTTTGTTTTATAGTCGGTATGAAGTTAAGTTAGTTATGTATATGCGTTGGTAATTAGAAGTGGATTCAGAGTTTAAATTACGAATTTGATGGGTATTATAGAGAAGTAGTCATAAACTAGAGATTCGATTTTGACCAGTCTGAAAGATTATTTCAGGTACTTGAAATAATTAAATTTAGGATTGTTTAATCAAATAAAGGAAATTGAATGAACTTCATCTCAATCTTATTTTTATTGATTTTCTTTTTATTGTCTGAAAATCCGGGAGCTAAGACTATTCCAATACCCCTTTCTCCACGCATATTGAATTTAATGGTTCATATATACTATTTATTGCAATTTAAGTTATATATAGGCCTATATTTTGGGTTAAAAATACTGAGTTAAATGCTATATATTAACTAGAATTACCTAAAATTGTTTTTATGTAAATAACTTTTACACGTTGGTGCATAAACTTAGTGATGAAGCTGTTGTGATATTTACTTGGTCGACAAAACTCAATAACATAACTTTTTCCTTAAACTTATTTTGTGCTAAAGGATTTATAAAATATGTAAATATAATCTATTCAAAACTCTGAACAAATAGATTTGTGATGGAAAATTTATATATTAAAAATTCTAACTTTACTTCTAAACGGATAAAACTTAAACTCTAGTGTTGCGTAATTGATTTAGTTCCTTCTTATCATGCAAGAAGATTACCAAAGCTCTTATTAGAGTAGTTGACTAACATTTTTTTTTTAATAAATAGGACCATGCTCAATATTCAACTTTCTTGTCTATATATCACGCGGAAAATATTGAATTATCGATTGCATTAATTGTTATAAATTCTTTAACAGTTGCATGGATTGCATGTCCCCAACTCTGCAATTATATATTTCTAACAATAAAATTATTCTTATTTTTTCTTATGTTTGACCACATTTAAGTGATTAATTGGCATTCTTAATAGAGGAGAACGATTGTTAATTAGGTATGTGTGACAAATTTTCAAGAAAACTTATGGTAAAGGTGGGTTGGTGTTATGAATGGGCCTAGACCAGTATTGGCAAAGCAGCCCAACATCGGAGTAAATGGCTTTGTTTGGGATTTAAATTGATAAATAGAGACTTATAAGAGCAAAATAGATTTAGGGGCAAATTACAGAAATCACATACTTTTAAGGTAAAATTGCAATTTATCCCTTAAAAGTTTATAATTACAGAAATCCCTCATTTTCGCGCATCACATTAGTGTATCAGCGCGTATATTATTATATCTCGCGCATCAGATTAATGTATCAATGCTTATATTATTGTATCTCGCGCATATATCAGCACTTATATAGCTCTGATACATTAATCTGATGCGCGAGATACAATAATATAAGCGTTGATACATTAATCTGATGCGCGAGATACAATAATATAAGTGCTGATACATTAATTTGATGCGCGAAAATGAGGGATTTTGGAGATTTGTAAAACTTATAGGGGATAATGGTAATAAGTAAACTAAAAAGTGGTGTTTGCTTCACTTTTTGATTAGTCGATGTTGCTCATTGCTCGCTGCGCTTAGATCCGACAAACCTTTGCTAGATCTACCAAAAATTCGACATGAACACTCCTCCAATTAGGCCTTTCGACCTCCTAATTGCCTACGCCAGTTTAGGTGGTTTCTCCACTGTCGATGCGATCTCCGATTAGTAACAGATATAGGTTAATCATATGAATATGCATTGATACATTTAATTTAAGGAGGGTAAGAAGCAAGAAATTGATGAACATTTTGTACATAACATTACTCAGTTCTAACAACTAGGAAACAATATGTCAAAGTTTCCAAACTTATTAAACCAATCAATAAACTAAGGTGAGAAACTTGACATAATTAAGCCACCAAGATATTAAGAAAGGTTTATTTCTAGTCTTATTCTTCCTTTGTGATTAAAGGACTTGTTGTCTTGCCAAGCTAGCAGGCAACAAAAATATGTAATTCTTCTAACTTCAGGACTCTCTGATACACTTGCTTGATGTATGGTTTGAGCTCAAGATTGTCCCAACAACAGGCGTTGGCGGAGGGAGCCGTGATGGCAAGGCAGAAATGAAGTCTACCAAATCTTTGAGATTCTTATGTGAAGTACCACCAATCTGCATACCAGCAACTATGTTTTGTTTCATGTCTACTACTCTTTTCTTCACATCTTTGCCTTCTTCACTTAACATGAGTTTCCTTATTGTTTTCTCTATGACCGTTCTCTCGATTACCTCTAATTCGATTCCAACCTTATATATTTGGGTCAGGTATCTCGCGTTCACCAGTTGGTCTGCTATAATTGGCCTGCATATCATAGGGACTTGTTCACAAATACTTTCAAGCGTAGAATTCCAACCACAATGTGTGTAAAAGCCTCCTAACGCGGGATGTGCAAGCACCTGTTTTTGTGGTGCCCATTTCACTATTCGTCCTCTTTCTCCTACCATTTCCTCATAACCATCAGGCAGTGCCTCAGCACATTGAAAGCCAGAGACAGAGCCAGGTCGAATAACCCACAAGAACGGCTGCTCACTGTTAGCTAATCCCCAAGCAGTCTCGATTAGCTCTTTGTCATCAATCCTCACTATGCTTCCCAAGCTGACGTAGAGAACAGAGTTAGGGGTTTGTCTGTCGAGCCACTCAATGCAGCTGTTGTCTTCTTCTAGTATGCTAGTCGATGAGGCCGAAGGCGCCATTTTGTGAAAAGGTCCTATTGGAAAGAAGGGCACCTTGTAATGTTCTTGAAGGCGTAATAACATTGAACTCTCCAAGTCTTGCATCGTGTTCCAAATAGTCGCGACAGATGATCCTATATCACATATTGCTCTGCGAAACTCTAGTTCCGCCTCTGGAACTGTATTATTGATGACAAAAAATGGTACATCCTTATACCTGAGGGGATGTAGGTCTGGTAACGGATCCAGCAACTGAGAATCTGGAATTGCAGTATCAATACAGACTTAGCTATAAACAGAACGTAATGGAAGAAAAACAGAGGATGTGTAATTGTTCTCATACCTTCAAAAGGAAAATATTTTTCAGGTTGTTGAAAAATGGTGATCATAGACTGTGTAAATGCAGCACTGAAAGTGCGGAGGACAATGCTGGGAACCTTCAGCTGAGTGGCTACATCATCGACAAAGAACATGACATTGTCATAAATGATACAAGCGATGATTTGATTACCTTCCTCTTCCATCATCGTAAAGAGATAATCTCTCAAGTGTACCTTGCAATTCTCGTTCATACTATATAAATTTTCCAGACTCGGAAATGATATGTCAATTTCCTGGAATCCGTCATCCATAGAATGGAAGACGAATTCAGGATAATTGGAATACTTAGGAGCATTGTATTGAGTATGTGCAACTATAACAGAAAAGCCTTGTGAATAAAGGATACTTCCAAGTTGTAGCATTGGTGTTAAATGCCCTTGGTATGGGCATGGCACTAGTACTACACTTTGTTTTCTTTCTATTTTCATCTTTGCTTTTGTTGGAATTTCTCTTCTATTCAAGAGGTTATTTGTAGTAGTAGTGTTCTTGAAGGAAGTTTATTTATAACTCCGGAGGTGGATCTAGTAGTTTTTGCTCAAACAGGTTTTAAGTGTCTACTTGTGTACATTCAAAATTGAAGGATATAAATGTAAGCTAAGGCCAAGTTAAAAAACATATTTATATATTATATGATTACCGAATCAATTTCCCACTGCTTAGAACTTAGCTTGTTAAACCTAAAAATTAGATGAAGATGCTTAGATTGTTTGGCAGCATACTTGACTATATATTTTCCTTAATTAACACGTTGTGCGCCCACAAATTTGCTAACCTACTAACGAAGGTATAGTAGATTAGCACCTACTCCATTTTTAATGTTCTTCAAATGCCCTTATTACAATTTAGAGTTAATGATCAAAAACACATCTAAAGTATTCTACTTTATTGAGTTTCATACATGAACTATTGATATTATGAGTTTCCTGTTTAAACCATCACTCAATGGTTAGCGAAACACACCCTTGTTATAAAATCGTTGTAGCTCCGCCCATGCAGGCTTTGAAATTTGACGTGCCACTTGCAAATGTTCAATTGTGGGTTGAGCTTCCATGTGTAGCAATTTATCTTCATTATCCTCTGACACATATCTATAGATTTAGACTTATATCTAAAAGTAAAAAAACTATTTTAAGTTCATAAGCTAGGGCTAAGTAATTTGTTGTTGCGTACACATATGCTAACGATAATTTTGTTATTTTAAACTTTATATCATTAAATAAGTGCATTACTATATTCAATCCCGCATAAAAATGATACATGATATATATAAGTATAATCTATATGAATATTTATTAAATCCATTACTTTCATAATATTTTTGGCAAGAAATCTTTTTGCATCAATATTGAAAGGGACAATCAAAATAAAAATTCCATTATTCTTCCTTGATTCAAGGATTCTTCATAATTGTGTCAAGAACCATATACTTATCCTTCCTGGTAAAAGTAGTACACTCATAAGAAAGAGTTTCAGCAATAACCTTTTGTACATAACTAGCAACTTCATGGCTTGATTTCCCAGACTTGCAAGTGCACTCATACGACAATTTATTCAAGAATGTAATTTCATAAGTGGGACGTGGATTCACGAGAAAGAAAAATGGATCCATCCTGTAATGACCCTCCTGGTCATTTCAGTGTCTTGCATTCTGTGTGTCATTTAGAGCATTCCTGTAGCGACCCCAACTCATTTATGACTTGCTGGGACTGACAATTCGGTCACTTGGTCGTTCATTTGGTTATGGTGTGAGTTTTAGTGTTTTGGAGCTTATGAACCTTGAACGAATATTTTTGATCAAAAGTTCAAGAAGATGACATCAGAATCCAATTCTGATGATTCCATCAGCTCCGGAAGGGTCACTTTAGGCTAGTAGCATGGTCGGCATGACTCTCGAGGTTTTCAGTGTGAGTCGGTGCGATTAGGCGTTTTAGCCTTTGAAATTTGGCTTAAGGTTGACTTTGGTCAACATTCTTGGAAAACGCACTCAGATGAAAATTTCGTCAGCGCGGTTAGCTCCGGAATGTCAAGTTTGGTCTAGATTGACCTTTCTTTTGTGTCTCGAGGTTTTTGATATTTTTCGGAGCTCTTTTGTAGTTTTTGACTTAAAATGACTTTTGGAAGTGGGATCCACTTTTTATCGAGATGACCTCTGATGGAAATTTTGACTGCGCCGTTGAGTTCGAAATATTGAATTTAGTATGATTGCATATCTTATTTGCGTGCACGGGATTCCGAACTCGTTCGGAGCGCCCCATCGGAGTTTTTTTTTAGTTTTGGAAAAATTGCAGAAATCTGCTATTTAAATGCAGAAAACTAGCAAACATTCCCAAACTTCAAACCCTCAAAACTCTCTCATCTCTCAACCGATTTGGGCGATTCAAAAGGCAAAGTTGTGAGATTTTTTGAGGACAATGCATTAGTGAGCTCGGATAGTGATTTGGGGTCCCCGTTTGAGGTAAGTTTCGTAAAACACCTACTGCCACGTCCCTTTTGTGAGCTTGATTTTGTAAGATTTTGAGACTTGTTTTATCAGCCTTTCTAGGTCCAATTTCAGTGATTTTTGAGGCTATCTTGAGTGGTTTTTCGAGGAGAACGTCGTGGTGTTGTTGCTTTTCACTGTAGACCTCCAGTTTCTGGTAAATATACTGATTCAACTGCTGTCCCATTTCTAATTTTTGAGAAAATTTGGGTTTTAGTTACATGTTGATATTGTGTGTTTTCGAGCCCCGAATTGTGTCCCATTTTGGGACATGAGCTAGGGGAACTAGTAAGGACCCACTTTTGGGGTTAATTCCAGAATTTTCGGCGCGGGTCCCACTTTTTCCATTTTGACCCCAAAATTGGTCCGTCTCCATTTATTGTGATTTTTGTGTCTAAACGACTGTAATAACGTTGTAACTCTATTTTTGATAGCGGGGCAGTGTTTCGAGACCATTTAGAAAGGGAAATCTCCGGAAAAGTGATTTTGGAGCGCGTGTGATCGGCCTACAGGTAGGCTACGGTTTCCCTCTCCTAGATTGATCTTGAGAATGTAGATGCATGTTAATTAGTTGGGATTTGGGTTGGGTTGTTATTGAATCATGCATATGTGTTTGGAAATTATCTTTTTGGCCTATTTTGAGAATTATTGGATAACTGTGAGCATGCTTTATGTTATTAATTGTCCCTCCTCGCTATGTGGAGTGCTTGCATGCTTAATTTACTTTGTGTTGAAGCATTTGGGCCTTAGTTTAGGTTTGACTAGGGCTTGCCTTAGAAATACATGATTCGAATCCAATAGGCCTTAGTTTTGCCTTGACATCGCTCGGCTAGCTTAGATCCTTATAGACTGGTGTAACAGACTTGAGTCTGATAGTTTGGGCCTTAGTTATGCGATACTCTTTCTCCGACTATAGTTATCCTTATTTTTCCCGATGTTACGGCTTCACGAGCTACATCGGCGACACTAGTTCTGCTTCACGATTTGAATTTGGCTTTCGATTTGGTTCTAAGGACTTACATTGATTGGCTATGTGAGGACGGTGTTTCACGGACATTTATGAGTATGGATCGATTGAGACTCTTTCAACAGCTACATTGGCACCTTTATAGAGCATCCGATTTAAGGTCCGACCTCTATTGCCTAGATACTTATATAAAACATTCGATTAGAGTTTCGGCCTCTATAGCTCGGATACTTATATAAAACATCCGGTTTAAGGTCCGACCCCTATTGCCCAGATACTTATATAGAGCATCCGGTTAGAGTTCCGGCCTCTATTGCCCAAATACTTATATAGAGCATGCGGTTAGAGTTTCAGCCTCTTATACTTGATACTTGTGATTGGTTACTTGGGTACTTCTGGTGAACGTCCGATTCGAGGTCCGGCCTCCGTACTGTCAGATTCTACTAATTAGGGTCAAGGTTCTGGTTCGATGTTCTTCGTTCTTGGGTCCTTATATGCAATTCTCCTTGGCTTTAGTTATTCTGTGTACTCGTCGAGCTTATGGGGGTCCGTTCGAGTTTTTATTTAACTTGTGCATGAGTGTACCTTCTAGGCTTATGGAGGTCCAGTTAGATGTAGTTAGCTTATAGATTGCTTTAGTTAGTTCTTTGTACACTCGTGTGCATTACTTTGTTAGTTAGATTTTTGTTCTTGACCTCGATTTGTGTATTCCTTCTTTTCATATTACCTTTACTTTTCAAGTTCAGTCGGCCTATGATGCCTACTGGGTACATGTTGTTTTGATACTCATGCTATGCTCTGCACTAGTAGCTATCGTTGATCGAGCTTGGAGCAGACTGATCCGGAGACGGGGGTGAGCACATGACGTTTTGTATTATTTCAGTCTCCATCTGTATATATAGACTTGTCTTTTTCCTTTCGAGACAGTCCAGTCTCTGTTGTCCCCGCACGGGGACTTGTACTCATTTTGTTAGTAGCTCTGTACTAGTGACTTTCGGAGTTCGGGAGGATCTTTATTTGTATATATATTTTTGGTTTGCTTTCGCCTGTTTATATTGTTATTTGCTTACTCTTGTTTAGTTTCTACCCTCAAACTCATTACTTGTTATTTCGGGTTACGGGTTGACTTACCTACTAGTGGGTTATGATAGGTGCCATTTTGACTTGAAAAATCGGGTCGTGACAAATTGGTAAAAGAGCCTCAGGTTCATCGGTCTCACTTGTACAGAGCTAACGTCTACTAGAGTCTTGCAGATCGGTGCGGAGACATTCGTAACTTATCTTTGAGCGGCTACAAGATGTCTTTAGGAAGATTTTCTCTTTTGTTTCATTTTCGTGCAGTGTGTGTCTTATTGATTTCTAGAAATCTCACTTGTTTCACTCTTTCGCAGGATGGCTCGCTCGCGAGGTGGCACAACCAGGGGTGGCGCACCCGGGCCTGCAGGCAGAGTTTCAGCTTGGGGTAGACGTCGACCCCGAGGTCGAGGCAGAACCGCAGCAGCAACCCGAGATAGGGAGGAGGAGCGTTAGGCAGCATATGTACCTTTACAATCGGTGGGGCCGGGCTAGCCCAACCACCACTTGCACCAGCTACAACTGCAGCTCCTGATCTCCATGCTCTGCTGACTCAGATACTAGTAGCTATTGGGGAGATGTGACAGCACCGGCCCAGAAGATCGCACCAGCCCCAAAGATCAGCTCCCGGCGCCATAGGTCAACCTGCCGCAACGGCACCAAAGGTTCAGCCGCCACCAGTTCATGTGGCTGTCGTGTTAGACTTAAAGGACGGGAAAATTCCACTGCGCGAGCAGAAGATGCTCGGGGTATTCCAGAGATTGGCATCGCCGATATTCTCAGGGGCTATTGGGAAGGATGCCCACGAGTTCCAGCTCACTTGTCAGGAGCAGCTACAGTCATTAGGCCTCTTGGAGTCGAGATGAGCCGACTTCACCGCTCATCAGTTTCGTGGGCCAGCCAAGCAGTGATGGCGCTCGTATCGAGTGTCCAGGCCAGCTGAATCGCCTCCTGTATCTTGGAGTGAGTTCTCAGAGGCTTTCTTGGTCCGGTTCATGCCACAGAGTGTTAGGGATAGGCTTCGTGATCAGTTTTCCAGATTGGAGCAGGGCCCTATGACCGTTTCAGAGTACGAGACGAGATTTTATGAGTTATCTCGATATGCTACCATGATCCTACCCACGGAGGAGGAGAGAGTTCGTTGTTTTATACGTGGGTTACGGTACCGTCTGAGGATCGACACAAAGCATTTGGTTTCGGTTGGCCATTCATTTCTTGATGTGGTCAACTATGCCCGATCTATGGAGCATATTTATTGCGAGGCCCAAGAAGGCAGCGATAAGAGGGCATGCTACTAGGGCAGCTACAACGGGTCACAGACTAGAGGGAGAGACTTCTATGATAGGCCCCGCCAGTGGTTCCAGCAGGGTCAATCCTGTTGACCTGTTCATGTGACATTACCTGATTCTGAGGGAGGCCAGTATCAGCAGAGTGGTCCTAGTATGGGCCATAGTTTGAGGGGATCAGATTCTATCCCTCCCTACCGCGGTCGGGTTACTTCAGGGCGTTCAGCTTTGGGGTGTTTTGATTGCGATACGCTTGACCAATGGTCCAGAGGGTGCCCCCCAGCGAGGGCGAGGGTCGATTGTACCAGCTCCCTTTGCACCTAGACCAGTTTCAGCAGTGCCCCCTCCAGCTAGAGGTGGCGGTCAGGACCAGGGTCGTCGGGACAGCCGACATGGTACCAGAGGCAGAGCTCGGGGAGGCAGGTTAAGTGACAGATCAGATGCATCGTGCAGAGGTACTCAGGTTCATTTCTACGCAGCCCTGACGAGGGTTGTGGCTGAGGCATCTGACGATGTCATTACAGGTACACTTTTATTATGCCATCAGCCTGCTGCAGTATTGTTTTATCCCGGGTCCACATTCTCGTATGTATCTGTTTATTTTGCTCCCCGATTAGGTATGAGGTCTGAGTCTTTGGCAGAGCCGATTCATGTTTTGACCCCGATGGGTAAGTCTTTAGTAGTGGATCAGGTATTGCGATCTTGCTTAGTGACTATTCAGGGTCATGATACTAGAGTTGATCTTATTCTGCTAGATATGGTTGATTTCGATGTGATTCTGGGCATAGACTGGTTATCTTCCTACTATGCGATCTTGGATTGCTACGCGAAGACCGTTACTTTAACTATGCCTGGCATTCCCCCAGTGTTGTGGCAGGATGCTTATAGTCACATACCGACGGGGATCATCTCTTTTATGCAAGTTAGGCGGTTGGTTGCTTCTGAGTGTTTAGCTTATTTGGCCTATGTGAGAGATGTGAGTAGGGAGTGCCCTTCAGTTGACTCAGTTCCTGTGGTTAGAGAGTTTGCAGATGTGTTTCCTACAGACCTACCTGGCCTACCCCCAGATCGTGACATTTATTTTGCCATAGATTTAGAGCCCGACACCCGTCTTATTTCTATTCCGCCTTACTAGATGGCTCCTGCAGAGCTCAGGGAGCTTAGTGTTCAATTAGAGGATCTTTTAGGTAAGGGGTTTATCCGTTCGAGTGTGTCACCTTGGGGTGCTCCTGTTCTGTTTGTGAAGAAGAAGGACGGGACTATGAAGATGTGCATTGACTACAGGCAGCTGAACAAGGTGACAGTGAAGAACCGTTACCCCATATCTCGTATCGACGATTTGCTTGATCAGCTTCAGGGTGCCATCATGTTTTCTAAGATTGATTTGAGGTCTGGGTACCAACATCTGAGGATTAGGGCAGCGGACATCCCTAAGACCGCATGTAAGACTCGTTACGGCCACTATGAGTTCCTTGTGATGTCTTTTGGGTTGACTAATGCCCCTGCCGCCTTAATGGATTTGATGACACGTGTGTCCAAGCCATACCTTGATTTATTTGTCATCATCTTCATTGATGACATACTGGTATATTCGTGAAGCCGGAGTGAGCATGAACAATATTTGATGATAGTGCTTCAGACTTTGAGAGACCAGTGGCTTTATGCCAAGTTCTCAAAGTGCGAGTTTTGGCTTGAGTTTGTAGCCTTCTTGGGGCACGTGGTGTCCAAGGAGGGTATTAGGGTTGATCCGGCGAAAATTGAGGCTATTCGTGGTTAGCACAGGCCTACTTCTATTACTAAGGTTCGTAGCTTCGTCGGGTTAGCAAGTTACTATAGACGCTTTATTGAGGGTTTTTCTACTATTGTAGCCTCTCTGACCCGGTTGACTCGTGTTGATGTTCCCTTTATTTGGTCAGAGGAGTGTGAGGTGATCTTTTTGAAGCTCAAGGAGTTATTGACCATCGCTCCTATATTGATTCTTCCAGTTGAGGGTGAGGGATTTACGATTTATTGTGACGCATTCGATGTTGGTTTAGGTTGTGTATTGATGCAGCAGGGCCGTGTTATTGCTTATGCATCGTGGTAACTTAAGATTCATAAGCGCAACTACCCCACCCATAACTTGGAGCTGGCGGCGGTAGGTTTCGCATTTAAGATTTGAAGGCATTACTTGTATGGAGTTCGATGTGAGATCTATACCGATCATAGGAGTGTTCAGTACATCATGAGCCAGAGGGACCTTAATTCGAGGCAGTGTCGTTGGATTGAGCTTCTGAAGGACAATGACCTCTCTATTCTCTATCATTCGGGCAAGGCGAATGTGGTAGCGGATGCCTTGAGCCGAAAGGCGGTGAGTATGGATAGTCTAGCCTTCTTATCTGTTGAGGAGTGACCCTTAGCTTTGGACATTCAGTCCTTAGCTAATAGCATGGTTCGGTTGGATATCTCGATTCTAGACGCGTCTTGGCCTTTATGGGAGTTCAGTTTTCGTTGCTTGATAGGATTCGTGGTTGCCAGTTTGAGGATGATACCTTGGTGGCCCTTAGAGATCGAGTGTTAGCGGGTGATGGTAGTCAGGCTACCTTAGATCCTGATGGAGTGTTGAAATTCGCCAGCCGCATATGTGTTCCGAGAGTTGGAGATTTGATACAATTGATACTTTCTGAGGCCCATGAGTCTGGATACTCTATCCATTCGGGCACAACGAAGATGTATCGTGATTTGAGGCAGCATTACTGTAGACCTCCAGTTTCTGGTAAATATACTGATTCAACTGCTGTCCCATTTCTAATTTTTGAGAAAATTTGGGTTTTAGTTGCATGTTGATATTGTGTGTTTCCGAGCCCTGAATTGTGTCCCATTTTGGGACATGAGCTGGAGGAACTGGTTAGGACCCACTTTTGGGGTTAATTTCAGAATTTCCAGCACGGGTCCCACTTTTCCCATTTTGATTCCAAAATTGGTTCATCTTTATTTGTTGTATTTTGGTGTCTAAATGACCGTAATAACGTTGTAACTCTATTTTTGATTGCGGGGCAGCATTTTGAGACCGTTTGGAAAGGAAAAGTTTTGGAGAAGTGATTTTAGAGCGCGTGTGATCGGCCTACAGGTAGGCTACGATTTCCCTCTCCTAGATTGATCCTGAGAATGTAGATGTATGTTGATTAGTTGGGATTTGGGTTGGGTTGTTATTGAATCATGCATAGGTGTTTGGAAATTATCTTTTTGGCCTATTTAGAGAATTATCGGGTAACTGTGAGCATGCTTTATGTTATTAATTGGCCCTCCTCGCTATGTGGAGTGCTTGCATGCTTAATTTACTATGTGTTGAAGCATCTGGGCCTTAGTTTAGGTTTGACTAGGGATTGCCTTAGAAATACGTGGTTCGGATTCAATAGGCCTTAGTTTTGCCCTGATGTCGTTCGACCGGCTTAGATCCCGTAGACTGGTGTAGCAGACTTGAGTCTGATAGTTTGGGCCTTAGTTATGCGATACTCTTTCTTCGACTATAGTTATCCTTATTTTCCCCAATGTTACGGCTTCACGAGCTACATCAGCGACACTAGTTCTGCTTTACAATTTGAATTTGGCTTTCAATTTAGTTCCAAGGACTTACATTGATTGGCTATGTGTAGACGGTGTTTCACGGACATTTATGAGAATGGATCAATTGATACTCTTTCAGCAGCTACATTGGCACCTTTATAGAGCATTCGATTTAAGGTCCGACCTCTATTGCCCAGATACTTATATAGAGCATCCGGTTTAAGGTCCGGCCTCTATTACCGTGATACTTATATAGAGTATCCTGTTAGAGTTTTGGCCTCTATTGCCCGGATACTTATATAAAACATATGATTTAAGGTTCGGCCTCTATTGCCCAGATATTTATATAGAGCATCCGGTTAGAGTTCCGGCCTCTATTGCCCAAATACTTATAAAGAGAGCATGCGATTAGAGTTTCGTTCTCTTATACTTGGTATTTGTGATTGGTTACTTGGGTACTTCTGGTGAACATTCGGTTCGAGGTCCGGCCTTCATACTGTCAGATTCTACTAATTAGGGTCAAAGTTCTGGTTCGATATTTTTCGTTCTTGGGTTCTTGTATGCAAATCTCCTTGGTTTTGGTTATTCTGTGTACTCATCGGGCTTTTGGGGGTCCGTTAGGGTTTTTATTTAACTTGTGCACGAGTGTACCTTCTGGGCTTATGGGTCCAGTTAGGTGTAGTTAGCTTATAGATTACTTTAGCTAGTTTTTTGTACACTCGTGTGCATTTCTTTGTTAGTTAGATTTTTGTTCTTAACCTCGATTTGTGTATTCCTTCTTTTCATATTGCCTTTATTTTTCAAGTTCAGTTGACCTATGATGCCTACTGGGTACCTGTTGTTTTGATACTCATGCTACGCTCTGCATCTATTTCGTGATGCAGGTCCGAGCACTAGTAGCCAGCGTTGATCGAGCTTGGAGCAGACTGATCCGAAGACAGGGGTGAGCACATGGCGTTTTGTACTATTTCAGTCTCCATCTGTATATATAGACTTGTCTTTTTCCTTTTGAGACAGTCCAGTCTCTGTTGTCCCCTTTTGGGACTTGTACTTATTTTGTTAGTAGCTCTGTACTAGTGACTTCCAGGTTCTGGGAGGAATCTTTATTCGTATATATGTTTTTGGTTTGCTTCCGCTTGTTTATATTGTTATTTGCCTACTCTTGTTTAGTTTCTACCCTCAGACCCATTACTTGTTATTTCAGGTTACGGGTTGGCTTACCTATTGGTGGGTTATGGTAGGTGCCATTATGACTTGAGAAATCGGGTCGTGACACATCCATTTCCATCCTCGCGTTGACATGTAATTTTATATTATGATTTCAAATTATGTTAGATATGCAATTGAAATAATAATTTCAAGTAATGATTTTATATCTCGAATTATCCAAAAATATTATATTATTATGATATCATATGCATTCAGTATGGTTTCATAGTTTAAAGTTCAATTTCGATATTTTATGATATGGTATATAGGTTATGATTGTTTGATCGACTTCAACTTAAATATACTCATATCTTTTCTTGTTCTTTCTTCTACTCTACTTCTCGCACTCTCAGGCTTATCCTCTATGCACATGATTATGAATTATTAAGGTCTTTACTGGGTTGGGTGGCCGGGTTAGCACCCCTTGGCTCTTGTTGAAACTCTTTTCTTTTTGTTGAATTCAATAAGTTAATTCTCTAAAATTTTGGAGAAATGTGGTGTTAAAGTTTGAAAAAAGTTACCAAGCTCAAGTTAAATGAAATTAAGTTATTTGTGATTTTTAAAAGGTGAGAATTGTAGAGATATTTTAGGACTTGATTATGTAATCCTTTAAAATAGGAACTCGATTCTAGTAATCTTTGTAAAATAGGAAGACATTAATTATTTCTATATATCGCAACTTAGTAGTAGTTATATAATCATGTACATGCCTCCTTTGAGAAATAATATAATACAAAAAAGAAATATTTTGTTCAAGATTTGAACTCAGCGCCATGGGCAAATCAGATGCTTCTAACTCTACCTCGATTATCATTCAATCTGAAAATTGCTCTTTCAATGCAGAAATTATTCTAAATGAAACAAATTATGATATGTGGTCTCAAATCATAGAGATACATATTGCTGAAAAAGAGAAACTCGTTGTTCGTGAGAGTACATAATCACCTACTGAAAAAGATGAAGGATATGAGAAGTGGTACACAGACAATCAAAGGTTAAGAGGTGGTTGTTGATGTCTATGTCTCCTGAGATTATGAAGCGATATATTCTCTTACTTGCTACTCAAGAAATCTAGAAAGCTCTGCCAACAACCTTCTATGATGGAGCAGATGAACTACAAGTCTTCACTTTGAATCAAAAAGCCTTTTCTGCCAAACAAAATGGCAGATCTCTCTCTTCCTATTATGGAGAATTGATTGAATTTTTTTGTGAGTTGGATCACCGTGAGAAGGTGATCATGGAAAATGAGAAGGATGTTAGTTCTTACCGGAAGTCTATTCAACGACAAATGGTGCACATCTTTCTTGCTGGTTTGGATAGTGAATTTGAACAGATTCGTGGGGAAATCTTGAGGAAGGATCTTGTTCCAGAATTAGAAGAATGTTACTCAATGGTTCATCGTGAATCTGTCTGATATGCAACAGTGAATGGAGATCTTGAAAAATTTGAAGCAGCAGCCATGGTGAGCAAATATAGATCTAATCAAAATCGATTCTCTCAAAATCTATCAGATCGAATGAGATCTAAGGGTATCAATAAGTCCACTTATAAATGTACTCATTGTGATCAGTCGGGGCACACAAAAGATCAATGATTTAAAATTGTGGGATATCCAAAATAGTGGGATCATAACCGTGATTGAAGAAGGAGAAATGCAAGCAAGAGTTCCACTACTGCAATTGTAGAAACAAATGCCAAGGAAGATGTTGTTGGACAATCCACAACCTTGGTAGCAATGAGAGTTAACAATGGTAAGGCTTTAAATTCATCTGCACTTTTTTCTAATAGTACATAGATAATTGATTCCGGAGCTACGAATCATATGACATTTGATTTTACACAAGTTCCATCCCTTAAAACCCTCGTCATAAAAAGTATATTTCCATCGCTAATGGTTTTTCGACACCTATCATTGGGGAAGGATCTTTGTCTCTCATTAATAATTTGAATTTAGACAGTGTCTTAGTAGTTCCATCATTAGATTGTAACCTTTTGTCTGTTTCTCAAATTACCACTACTCTATCTTGTGTTGTGATGTTTTGGCCTGCCTATTGCGTGTTTAAGGACATCCAAACGAGGAAGACAATTGGTGATGGTACTAGATGAGAGCAATTGTATTTCTTGGATTTGGAGTCAAAAAGTTCTAATCAGTTGCACCAAGCATTATTGGTTGATATGTTTAGTACAAGGAAATCTAATATTATGCTATGACATCGACGATTGGGACATGCTTCTTTTGGATATCTTAATAAATTGTTTCCTAAGTTATTTACAAAATTTGATCTTTCTGATTTCCATTGTGATGTCTGTGAACTTTCAAAGAGTCACCGCGTGTCTTTTTCACCAAAAATGAATAAAAGTTCAATTCCTTTTATGATTATACATTTAGATGTTTGGGGTGAATACGTTAGGTGGATCACGTTGGTTTATTACTTTTATAGACGATTGTACTAGAATGACTTGTGTGCGTTTGATGAAGTTCAAAAGTGAAGTGAATTTGTTGTTTCAAAAGTTTCATAAAATGATTTGCACACAATACAATGCCCAAGTAAGAGTTCTTCGTAGTGACAATGGGGGAGAGTATTCCAACTATGAACTTAATCGATATTTAGAAGCACTTGGAATTGCTCATCAAACTACTTATCCCATTACACCCCAATAGAATGGGGTATCCGAGAGAAAAAATCGTCATTTATTAGAAGTTGTTCGTACTCTATTGATTGAAGCTCATTTGCCACAATGTTATTGGGAAGAAGCACTCACTTGTGCAACATATTTAATTAATCGAGTGCCTTCTAGCAGAATTAACTTTAGAACACCATTTCAAGCTCTTGCTGAAGCGGTGATTGCACTGGCAGTCCCAAATTTGACTCCTCGTGTTTTTGGTTGTGTAGCATTTGTACATCTTCATAAGCATCAACGCGACAAGCTATCCCCCCATGCACTGCAGTGTATTTTTTTGGGATATGCTACTCATCAAAAAGGGTACAAATGTTTTTATCCTCCAACTCAACGAATGTTTGTTACAATGGATGTTGTTTTTCATGAAGAGTATGTATTTTTCTAATAAAACAAAACACCAAGGGGAGGACATGATGGATATTTTTTCTCTAAATTATGAAAAACTGATACTTTTTGCACCTAGTAACCAGGTCGTAGATGAATCAAGTTTATGTGGTGGTGAACATCAAGAAATGGGACATAACCAAGATATAGTAGAATCATATTTGGGTACTGTTGAAAATCAGGAAATTGAAGAAGAAGATTTGAGTGCTACTGGAAATCAAGAAATTGGAGAAGTTAGTCCAATACCACATGAACCCCTCACCCAAGAAGCAACTGATGTACCAAATCAATCGTCACCAACTCAGGATGTTTCTGATTGTGTACCTGAACCATCATTCAAACAACTACCACCACGACATAATAAAAGTCTTCATAAACCCACCTATGAAGCAGAAATTTCTTGTAAGACTAGATACCCATTGATACATTTTGTGTCTAATCATCGTTTGTCGGAATTAAATAAGTCATTTGTAAATCAATTATCTGTTGTATCTATTCCTAACAATGTGCATGAAGCCTTAATTGATTCCAGGTAGAAAGCATCTATGGATGAAGAGATGAAATCCTTGCAAAAAAATGATACATGGGAACCTATCGATTGTCCACCAGGAAAGAAAACAGTTGGATGTCGATTAATGTATACAATCAAGTACAAAGCAGATGGTATGATAGAACGATTCAAAGGGAGATTGGTGGCTAAGGGATATACTCAGACCTATGAAATTGACTATACTGAAACATTTGCACTTGTTGCAAAAATCAACACAATTCGAGTGCTATTATCCTTGGCTGCAAATTTTGATTGGTCACTACAATAATTTAATGTGAAAAATGCTTTTCTTCATGGTGAGTTATCTGAAGAAGTCTATATGGACTATCCTCCAGGGTATGAGATATCGAGATCACATGATTATAGAGTATGAAGATTGAAGAGATCACTTTATGGACTGAAATAATCACCAAAAACGTGGTTTGGAAAATTCACCAAATCTATAAAGGCATTTGACTATACTCAAAGCAACACCGATCACACTTTGTTCTTAAAGAGACAACAAGGTAAAATTACTGCCCTTATTGTATATGTTGATGACATAGTGGTGACTGGAAATGACCCTGAAGAAAGGAAAGCTCTCCAAAGCTACATGTCTAAAGAATTCAAGATGAAAGACCTTGGTCCATTAAAGTTTTTCCTTGGAATTGAAGTGTCTAGATCATCTAAAGGAATTTTCTTATCCCAAAAAAAATATACTTTAGATTTGTTAAAGGAAACTGGCATGACAACTTGCCAACTAGATGATACACCTGTTAAAAAAGGCCTGAAATTAAGTGTTGAACCTAACCAATTGATAAAGGAAGATATCAGAGACTTGTAGAAATATTGATGTACCTAGCACACATAAGACCAGACCTTGCTTATTCTTTAAGTGTGGTAAGTCAATTTATGCATAATCCTGGTGAGCAACATATGAATGTAATTATGCGCATCTTGAAATATTTGAAGTCTGCTCCAGCAAATGGATTTTTGTTCACAAAATGTACAGATCCTCTACTGATAAATGTATATACGGATGCTGACTGGGCTGGAGCTATCTATGACAGACGGTCTACTTGGGGATATTTCACTTTTGTGGGAGGAAATTTTGTTACATGGAGAAGCAAAAAACAAAATGTTGTTGCTCGCTCAAGTGCGGAAGCGAAATTCAGAGGAATGACACTTGGAATATGTGAAGCATTATGGTTGAGACTTCTCTTAACAGATTTGGGTTATCCACCTAGGGCACCAATCCAACTATATTGTGATAATAAGGCTGCACGTGATATTGCACATAATCCGGTACAACACGATCATACCAAACATGTAGAAGTAGACATATTTTTCATCAAGGAAATGTTGGATGGAAAGATATTAGAGTTACTCAAAATTCGATCGGAGGACCAGTTGGCTGATCTTCTTACTAAAGCAGTTTCGAGTAAAATGTTCTCCAAGTTTGGGAGCAAGTTGGGCATGTTCGACATTTATGCACCAACTTGAGGGGGAGTGTAGAGATATTTTAGGACTTGATTATGTAATCTTTTAAAATAGGAACTCGATTCTAGTAATCTTTGTAAAATAGGAAGATATTAATTCTTTCCATATATTGTAACTTAGTAGTAGTTATATAATCATGTACGTGCCTCCTTTGAGAAATAATAGAATACAAAAAAGAAATATTTTGTTCAAGATTTTAACTTTAATCTCACATCATTAATTAAATTTTAAAGCTCAAGTAAACTAAGATATTTTATCTAATCTAAAAAGTGGGTCATTTCCAAAAAAATTAAACATAAATACAGTTAGTATATAAACATAAATGTTTATTATTCAACGTTGATTTTTAATGCAAGGTTGATGAGTATAAATAATTTTCACCCTAAACAATCTAACTATGATGATTGTAGTAACAATTATTATGCATTTGAATTTTAAAAAATAGTAATAATTATGTCCAAATTATTTCTTTTTTTTCTTACGAAGAGTGGTATTATGCCCTACAAGAAATTTAACTTGAGTGAGATTATTGCATAATATAGACTCTAGAAAAACACCTTTTCTAATGACAATTTCTTCGTCGCAGCAAATTAAACTTTTAACCATATTTTAGTAGGATTATTTTGCAGTGACAGTGTTAAAATCTCCACTAATATGTTAATTTTTGTGGTGATTTTAAGGTCATAGCTAAAACTATATATTTTGTGGCAACAGTTTTTCGTCGCCACTGATTCATCACATATGACAAAATAAGTTGATACTAAAAGTTGTCACAAGAGCTCTTATACTCTATATATTGTAAATGCAACTAAATGACCCTATCAATATTGAAGAGGATGAAAGTACTTTTGAAACTCTGAGGAGCAGGGGGCGGATCTAGCCTTAAAGTACTGAGTTAACGTGAACTTAGTAATTTTGTCTTAAATATTGTATAGATTTAATTTACATTGACATCATTTTTTTTAAAAAAATAAAAATAAATCAAATTAGCATCATTTTCAGCACGTAACCTAGGGGTGCTCGACTTAACTCATGTTTTATGCCATTTAGTGAACCAACTTGTCATACGATGCCATATTCTTGAAAGGAAAAAATATCAGAAGTTAAAAAAGTTGAGCATAATTTGAAATCTCAAATCATAATTTTCGCGTTGATATATAGGTCATCCCTTCTACACTACCGTGCCATCATTTCCAACAAGAGCGCGATACTTATCCTTCCTGGTAAAATTAGGCATTCATAAGAAAGAGTTGTCGCAATAGCCATTTGTATGTAGTTAGCAACTTCATGACTTGGCTTCCCAAACTTGCAAGTGAGCTCCGGGGACAACTTGTTCAAGAATGTAACTTTATAAATCGGACTAGGGTCCATAGAAAAGTAAATCAGGTCCATCCATTTCCACCCTCTTGCTGTTGTGGGATGGAACATGGTCGTCTTATTTGTTATTGCTACTGGCACAATATCGTCTGTTAACTCAGCAAATAATGATGAAAACCTAAGAAGAAATGGTTCGCGACAAGTAGTCCCCTCTGGACATATTGCAAGATCACCTTTTGTTAACAGTTTCTTGATCATGGAAGCATCAGATACTCGATCACGAGTGAGTCTAATTGTTTTAATAGGTGAAAATATCTCAGATAGTCTTGAAAGAGAGTATGTAACAGCTGGGACAGGGCGAGGCGACCTAGAGCTATAGAGAGAAAAAATGGGTCAAGAAGTGTCTTGTGGTTACAAATGAAGAGTATACCTTTTTTCTCTTCGGATTTCATTATAGGGAGTGGTGGGATGCCTTTAATGGTAAGACGGATGCCAAAGACCCGAAATGCATAGTATTGAAGAGGGATAGGGAGGAGTGATCCGACGGTCATCCTCTAACAGGCAAGGAGAACGGCGAATGGAATCCAAAGAATGATGAGAAGAGACATAAGTGGTGTTGGCTTTTTGATAAGACGACCATCATGGAATATAATAGGCTTGGGAAGTTTGTTTGTACTTACCGCCTTTACTTTTGGGTTTGATGGAACAAAGTAGCCTTCCTTACACAATGTCACAAAAGGAATATCAGTATCGCGATCACCTAATCCAATCTCAGGTTGAGTTTCTCCGAAAGTCCTTTTAAGAGCATCAGCCTTTTTCTTCCCAACAAGAACTCCAGGCGATCTAACAAAGCCAATTGTTCTACCTTTATATGTTTCAATCTCCGTCCCTAAAACAATATCTACCCCTAAGTAGTCTTTCAAAAATGGTTCCACCATAATCCTAGGGTTTGCTGTCAAAACACAACGCTTCCCACGCGATGAGAACACTCTCCAAGACTCGGGATGAAGGTCTTCAGAATAGAATTTTGGCAGTACAGCACGTGCTGCTGATTCTATATCGGAAACCTTCATCCCTACAAATGTTACAAATATAAGAACTTGAATTCCAACAGACTCGAGATGAAATAATAAAGAAACCGCGAGGGGTGAAGCTAAAAGAAGAAATAGTAACCTTAAGACCCCACAAACATCGAATCCTACCAACGCGAAATAAGCAAAAGAGCTTCGACTTCTTAGTAAAGTTCCATCCAAGTCAGCTACTACTGTTTCTTTTTCTCGTCCTTCTGTTGTGCAATTCTCAACAGTGGGAAATATTTTATGCCCATATTTGTCTCTAAGAAGAATGCCCTTTAAGTTTACCCTTATTAATATATAATTCTTCTTTGGAAATTTTTTTGAAGCAACAATATAAGATAGGTTAGTTAAGCGTACGATCTTAACGTATAACGGAGGATATTAAGATAATTTATTATATCATAACCGAATCATGAATTTCCTCACTGCTAAAACGTAGCTTGTTTGTAACCTAAAAATTAGACGGAGAGGCTTAGATTGTTTGGCAGCATATTTGACTATATGTTTTCCTTAATTAATACGTTACACGTTGTGCCCCCACAAATTAATTTGCTAACCTACTAATGAAGGTAGTAGATTAGCACCTACTCCATTTTTTAAGAGGTCCTTTAAATGTCCTTATTACTTTATAGAATTAACGGTCAAAAACATATTCAAACTATTCTACTTTGTTGTTATTCAAACTGAACTATTGATAGATATTGTGAGTTTCCTATTTAAACTATCACAGCGAAACACACCCTTGATATAAAACCGTTGTAGCCCCAGCTAACCCACACAGGCTTTGAAATTTGGCGCCGCCACTTGCAAATGTTCAATTGTGGGTTGAGCTTCCATGTGGAGCAATATACCTTCACTATCCTCTGACACGTATCTAAGAAAGTAATAAAAAAAATTAATTTAAGTTCATAAGCTAGGGCTAAGTTTATTGTTGCGTACACATAAGCTAACGATAATTTTGTTATTTTAAACTTTATATCATTAAATAAATGCATTACTACACATTCAGTCCCGCATAAAAATGATACATGATATATATAAGTATAATCTACATGATTTTTTTTATTAAATCCATTACTTTCATAATATTTTTGGCAAGAAATCTTTTTGCATCATTATTGAAAGGGACAATCAAAATAAAAATTCCATTATTCTTTTAGCCTTGATTCAAGGATGCTTCACAATTGTGTCAAGAGCCATATACTTATCCTTCCTGGTAAAAGTAGTACACTCATAAGAAAGTGTTTCACCAATAACCTTTTGTACATAAGTAGCAACTTCATGGCTTGATTTCCCAGACTTGCAAGTGAACTCATACGACAACTTATTCAAGAATGTAATTTCATAAGTCAGACGTGGATTCATCATAAAGAAAAATGGATCCATCCATTTCCATCCTCGCGTTGTTGTGCCATGACACATGCTCATCTTATTCTCTATTGCCACAGGCACGATCTCATCGGTAATTTCAGCAAATAATGAAGAAAACCTAAGAAGAAATTGTCCACAATTCGTAGTCCCCTCAGGGAAAATTGTGAGATCGCGTTGTTTTAACAAATGTTTGATCATGGAAGCATCAGATGTTCAATCTCCAGTGCAGTGGCGGAGGCAGGACTTCTATCAAGGAGGTTCAAAAAAAAAAATTACGCACGCTAATATTATCCATAAATAAACAGATCGGGTCATATATGAACGGATTGATTAGCAAATGGGTTGACAAAAAAAATCCTTAGTTCAAATAATTTCTTACAATTACAACTTATCTTAAGAAACAAATCTAAAGTACATATCTATAAAATGACAATAAAGTAGCACAACTCATTCAAAAAGTTCTACAAGTTCTTCAATTCCTTTAGAATTCTCTTCGGCTCCTGAAAGTGCAAATGGAGAGCAAGCACAAATTTAACATTAGAAAGATTAACAAAAAACACAAATCAAAGCGAAACAACTATTTCTTCACAAAAAAATCTTTTGGCATAAAATGACTTCATTACATTACAAAACTACACAACCTTGAAGGGAGGTTAAGAAATCAAACATGTGGATAAACCTATCAAAACATAGTTTTACATTTGAAAATACAACTACATACATTTTTACAATTGTATTCTACGAGGTTTCATAGCTTGAAATGTCTTAATAATAACATCATTAGAAATCTTATCAAATACATCTTTTTCTAAATAAGGCACCAAACAACCACTAAAAAAATCATCACTCATTTGACTCCGCAAGTCATTCTTGATAAATTCATTGCCGAAAAAGCTCTTTCAACGAAGGCAGTGACAGCTGGTAAAAGTAGAGCAAGTTTCACTAAGCGAAATACAAGAGGATAATTTGAATGTTTCTTTGTCTGAACTAATCTTTTGGAAAGATCACAAAGCCCATTTAGATCGGAGAACCTTTCATCAACATCACGAACATCAACAATGTAACTTGCAAGTTCATTCTCAAGAATACTTATATTGGATTCATCAAAGTCATCTGGATATAATTTTGCCATTCTCATTACTTTTCTTATGTCAAAACTTGAAAATGAGTTAATTGGATTCAAGCAAGCAATTCCATGGAGCAAATAGGTAGTCACCTCATCAAAATGATCATTAAGTTCTTGAAGTTGCCAATCAATGATATTGCAAAACACTTCAACACGATAATGATGTAAGATTGTATAGTTAGCAAGTTTTCGCCGTGATCTTAAAGAGCTAACATATGGCTTCTCAAAGTTAGGTATCAAAACATCATGTTTGATGCAAAATGTAGATACCTTGGCAATAAGAGAATCCCATTCATCATCTCTTAAGACTTGCAATCTTCTCTTTGTTACTTCAACAAGTAGCATGACATTTGCAATATCTTGCTCTCTTTTTTTTTGTTAGCATTTATTAAGCTCATTTGTGATTGCTAAGACATCTCTCATCAAATGCAACATAAAACGCAATCTCAAATGTTTGACAAGCTTCAAGATGTCCTATTGTCTTGGTTCTTTCATCCATACTCCTTGCATCAAGAGCAAGTGATTCAAGAACCTCAAGAATGAGCCAAACATAATAATAAAATTGTTAAAGGATTTATAATGAGGATTCCCAACGAGTATCACAAGCTCTTAAAAGACCAAGTTATTGATTCAAGCCCCTACCGGCCAGAAGTTCACCCATATCTAATGCCACTTGAATTGTTGATTTTGAGAATTTCGTAAATTATCCATACGCTTAAAAGAAGATCCCAATACATTAAAAATATTTGAGATCAATACTACAGTTTTCCCACTTCAACACACTTTTTAGAAACCCCAACAAGAGTTAGTTGAAGTTGATGAGCAAAGAAATGGATTGAATGAGCCGATTTACTTTCTCGTCTAATCAACATTTTAAGGCCATTGATCTCACCTTGCATATTACTTGCCCCATCGTAACATTGTCCACGCACATGATGGACTCAAAGAATGTTGAGCAAGTAAATTAAAAATTATCTCCTTTAAAGATGAAGCACTAGTATCTTCAACATGAACAATGTCAATAAGTCGCTCCATTACAAATCCCATTCTATCAATATAACGAAGTATGATAGCCATTTGCTCCTTGCATGACACATCAAAGGATTATTCAACTAGTAAAGCAAAGTAGTCACCATTTAATTCCTCAAGAATAGCTTTAACGGTATCTATCTTACATGCACTCACAATATCTTTTGAATCATTGGAGAAGTCATTTGATCATTTACATGAGCATGTTTCAAAACATAATCACGAATTTTATCATATTTTTGCATACCATGAGAGAATTTCAAGAAAGTTACCCCTACTAAGTGATGATTTAGATTCATCATGACCTCAAAATGCAAATCCCCGACTTATGAGAAGTCTTACTGTCACGCCCCGAGCCTACACCCTGGGCGGGACCGGCACTCGAAGACCATTGCTGGCCCCCAAGAGAACCCTTGACCTGGCTTTCTTAACTCAATGGAAACCTAACTCAACAACACAACTCAATGCAACGAAGGTTATAAAACAACCCAAGCGAGTAAATCTGGCCAAAAAGGCAACTCGAGTCTTAAAATGGAATATTACAAATATACATAGACGAGAGACTCAAAACTAACTGACTGTCTATGAAGCCTCTATAATACTGAGATGGATGTTGGGACAGACCCCACAACATCCTAATAAAACAAAATTGAGAGAACATAATAACCGAGTCCTTCGAAAAGCAAAGAGGCTCACCACTAACTCTGGAGTGCTCAACTGGATCAACGGTGTGCTGGATATTGATCCTGGGTACCTATGTCTGCATTATAAGACAATGCAGACCAACCGGCATTAGTACATGGAATGTACGAGCATGCGAGCTGGACAGCTAAACAACAACTTAAGCTTGAAAGGAGTACAAAAAAGAACTCACCTTGGCTCTGTTCAACTCATGAATAAATGAACTCAATATAAAGCAATAAGACACATGTAATATATATAAAGCTTTGTAAAACTATTTAAAACATGACGTCAAAATCATATTTATAATATCATGAAAATACCATGCTTCCTCTCAAAGTCTACTTGTGCAATGCATGAAGGAAGTATCATACCCCCATCCATACTAAGTAGAACCCCTCGAGGAACCATGCAATCTTTCATGTGGGAGTTCTCTAACCGACAGCCACCACTACATGTATAAGTAGTGATACAATGTTTTACCTCACGTTGCCCAAGGATCATCTTATACCTTGCCGTGATATAAGACCTTACTTTAACTTTTGCTTAGTGGATCCACTAGCTTAGCTTTCATGATTATCTAAAAAGTATGATCCGAGAAATCCCATGTTTGGCTATATGGTTCTTATGGAGAGTTGAGTTAATATGAACTCGTGTTCCCAATTCGGTGCTCAAGACTACTCCCAAAAATACTTGAGCTCATAAGTGTTTTAAAAACAAACTTCTTTCTTTAGTTGAGATAATTACTCAAAACTTAGCCCAAAGGCTCTTGAAAACTCTTTCTAAAAAGAACAAATCAAAACCATATTTTTAATATGATCATTGATGACTCGGGATATTCATACTGCTTAAACATTGATGGTATATCTAGAGACCATAATGTTTAAACATTGATGACATACTCGATTTGTCATACTAATCATATTTTAGAAACTCATGCAAAACTCATCTTTTCTCAAAAAGAGATAGTACTCAAACTTCTCAAAACTCTTTTGGAAATCTCAGTTTCCTCTCATCTTAAATGTGAAAGCATTTATAAACTTCTTTGGGAAATACTTAGTTCCCTAATAACTTTTGAGAAATGAACTTGACTCTTACTCTTGACTTAACTTGGAACTCTATACTTAACTTGGAACTTGAGCCTTAAAAAGAAGTTAAAACGTTCAATGAAGACTCTTGGAAAACCTTAAAGACTTGCTTGACTCCCTTCTTAAACTTCTAGACTCAACTCTTAACTTCACTTGACTTGGAAACTAGCTCTCCTTGAATTGGAATTATGAATTCAAGGTGTTTGATCACATGTTATGGATGAGTTCTTGACGTTTAAACGTACCTTGGAGTGTTGGAAACAACTAGAAAACATAGGTACAATACCAAGGAACATGCATGAAAAAGTAGGGAATGAATGGGAAGACTTGGCGTCCTTGACGCTCGAGAGCGCGGGCGCCAGCCTTCGAGACTTCAAATGAGCCTGCTGGGCACTCTGAGAGACGTGCCACGCCAAGGGTAAAACCTCAGAAACCCTGTTGGGGCGCGATGCCCCAGCCTTTTCCCCCAAAAATCCTACTCTTCTCCTTCATTTTTCCAACTCTAACCCTCCTTACCTTCAATGGTTCCAGCCCCTATAAACTTAGAATCATAAATCCCTCAACATACAATCGATCTCAACTCAAAACACAACCTAAAACAAGTCCCAAATCAACAAGAACTTCCACACCATCATAACCAATAACTTCAACAAACACAATCAATTTTTTCTCGAAATAAAACGAGTTTGGCGTGTGGGGGAAAGGATCAACACAACACTATGAACTCACATACCTTAATAGGGATCACCCCGACGAAATCCATGACGATCTCCACGAACTTGCTTCTTCTTTTTCTTCTCCTCTTCTTCTCCTCTTCTCTCTTAAAGCCCTAACCTCACTTTCACTCTTTTACAAAGGGCAAAACTGATCTAAAAATCAGCTTGGACCCTTTAAATAACCAAAAGAATTGATTAAGGAAAAGACCAAAATACCCTTAAAATTTTCGGATGAACCGCCTGTGTCAACAACCCAACTTCCAAAGGACATAACTCACTCATACGAACTCGGAATCGCACAAACTCGGCGGCATTGGAAAGATCATTCCAAGGTATTTGCAAACATAACTAGAACTACACCTAACTCATACTGAGCTAGGAGTTATGACTGCTCAAAGTTGGCCAAAAACTCATTTTTTTTCCCATACTTGAAAAAAATTCTAGATTTTTTTTTTTTTTTGAATTCCTTCCAAAAATAATTAATTCCAATTCTAAGCCTCTTCATAGTTATTTCAAATTGCCGAATGTTACACTTACTACATCAACCGATGCACTTAAGTGCATATAATATCCATGCTTGAGTTGATTAGATTGCCTCTTAAATGCAAATTGAGTAGACCGTTGTTGTTGTAAATCTTGACATTTCTTTTGACCGATTATGTATGCTATTCGGTAGACCAATATGTTTGTCAAGACCACCCTTTTTGTTCCAACTCTTAAATCCTATAGTTGAAAATGTCTCCCTCCTCCTTGATTAGTGTTATGATTTTTAAAAAAGATAGCAATACAAACAATAGATTGCATCTTTACTAACACTATACTCCAAACCAATCATGATATATATCATCAAACCATTCATGATTAAAATGACGCATTGATCCAAAAATATATGTTTGAGGATACTCTGCGACCGCCAAACGAGGTTGACAAGGACCATTCAAAAGGTATGCTCTTCTAATAACATCACGGTGGTTTGGATGATAGTTCAATATTGATGTATAAATATGCAATAAGGATCAAAACAAAATTATAGACAATGAACAAAAGTTTGAATCTCATAAATAAAAGTTAATATCCACTAAACAAATGTTGAATGTCCATAATAAACATATAAAATCAACAAATAAGCCCAAACAAATAAAATTATAACTTTCATAATCAGTGAATATAATTGAAATTTTCATATGAAAAATAAAAAATTGTTAAGAGAAGTGAATATCCAAGTTCAATCAGCTAAATAAAATAGCATATCAACAAATACCAAAATCAAAACATAGAATTCTGAAGAAAAAAAAACAGAAAAGTAAACTTACAGAGATGGATCACAAATGGAGCCTGAAGGAGAGAATTAAATTAATCCACGGAGGACCACCACTCCTCCACCAACGGCAGTAAGTAGCAACGGCCGAGGAGGCGGCAAGTAGCAAAGCGGAACGAGGCGGCAAAGAAGTAGCAGGCTTGGAAATAGGGTTAGAAATAGAAAAAGGATAGTCATATACGGACTAAATTTCCATTTTAAAGTTAGGCCAAGTGATTGTGTACTTTGTTTCTTTTTTATTGAATAAAAGAGCTCCAAGCTCAAATTTGATTAAAAAAATAAAAAGAAATTTTAAATATACATTTTTTAATTAGTTATGACTTTAAAAACGGGTCTATCTTATATTTAATAAAAACACTTAAAAGTTATAACTGAAGCCAGCAAAATCGCTAAAAATTACAACAACAAAAAATGTTGTTTCTCGGAATCGATCCGCGACCTAAAAGCTCACTTAGCGAAATCTTGAACCCCCCCAACCGTTGGGCTACTCCTTTGATATATATTCAGGGGGTTCAATTTTAAATATATACATGTACATAAAAAAATCGATCTTATATATATAGTGTAATTTTTTTACCGAGAGATGACCCCCCTGGAATGACTGTACATCCGCCCGCTCTAGTGACTTGTATAGTTTTAATGCGCGAAAAAATGTTAAAAAATTGTGAAGTAGAGTATGTAATGACTGGAATAGGACGATCCAATGCAGCAGAGAGAAAATGTTGTCAAGTATCATCTTGTGACAACAAACAAAGACTACGCCTGATTGATCTTCAGATTCTTGATATGTAATGGTGGGATTCCATTAATGATGAGACGAATGCCAGTGGCCCAAAACGCATAGTATTGAAGAGGTATAGGGAGAAGTATTCCAATACTAATTCGCAAGCAAGCAAGGAGGAACCCATATGATGATGAAAAGAGACATAAGTGGTGTTAGCTTTTTGATAAAACGACCATCATGGAATAGAATAGGCTTGGGAAGTTTTTTTGTACTTACCGCCTTTACTTTTAGGTTTGATGGTACAAAGTATCCTTCTTTACACAATGTCATAAAAGGAATGTCAGGATCGCGATCACCCAAGCCAATCTCAGGTTGAGTATCTCCAAAAGTGCTTGTAAGAGTATCAGCTTTGTTCTTCCCAACAAGAACTCCGGGAGATTTAACAAAGCCAGTTGCTCTACCTTTATATGTTTCAATCTCAGTCCCTAAAACGATATCCATCCCTAAGTAGTCTTTCAAAAAAGGTTCCACCATAATCCTATGGGTGGCAGTCAAAATACAACGTTTCCACACGATGAAAACACTCTCCGGACTCGGGATGAAGGTCTTCTAAATAGAATTTTGGCAGCACGTGTCTTGCTGCTGATTCTACATCGGAAACCTTCATCCCTACAAATGTAGGAAAGACAATAACTTGTATTCCAGCAGACTCCAAGATGAAATAATAAAGAATCCCCACGATAGGTGAAGCTAAGAGAAGAAATAGTAACCTTAAGACCCCACCAACATCGAAAGCTACCAACGCGAAATAAGCAAAAGAGTTTCTACTACGTAGTAATGTTCCATCCAAGTCCGTTACAACTGTGTCATTCTCTCGATCGATCGATGTACATTTTTCGACCATCGGAAACCTCGTGATCGCCATCTTTTTTATCGTAGCTTAATTTATATGGTAATTTGAGTAAGTTGTTCAAAGAGAAAAGCATAGAAGAATCTCTGAATTTGTAACTCTATATATAAATTAATAGAGTAATTGACAAAATTAAAATGTTTCCTGTAAGAGCTAGGAAGTTTGGCACCTACCTATATATATTTTATTTTAATAGAAGAAAAGGGATTATCCATATTTCATAGCTATTGTCCATTAACTCTGTACATGTTTAGCACGTAGTAAAATATTAACATTCAACATGTGTAGAATATTTGAGAAGTGGCACAATATATTCAACATAGAGGATTAGGTAAATATAAAATAGGCCGGCTTAGCATTTTTGCTTTAAATCTCTACTTAGAATTCGATCTGTGGATAAGAGTTCTACGCATAAAAGATGTAGCAAAGATAATACACTACAACAAAAACAACTTTAACGGCACACATTAATAAAGAGTGCTAAAGTCTTTATCGACACTAGTTAAGTGCCATTAAATCCAACGTCGCTAAAGGCTTTAGAGACATATATAAAGAGTGCTAATTGCCGCTAAAAATACCTATTAAGTGGTAATTGAGTTATTAATTGCCGTTAATTAATTGTCGCTAAAGATCATTTTTGATATAGTGATAGAAGAGCATCTCTAAATGTATGTTAGTTGAAGCAATATCATGTAATATCGATTTCGGGTCAAAAGACCAATTTTAAAAAAAGGAAAATAGGCATTAAACCGCCGTAAAAACGAACGGTGTTACACTCTTTTTCCAAAATATAGTAATACCTAAAAGGGAAACGAACGAAAGTAGGCATAATGTGCACAAGCTTAACAAAAACCTCTAAACATTAATAAGTTTCGGAATACATTTTGATTGGTGGGATAAAGAATAATAATTTCGAGATAAGATGTGGAATATTTTATTTTGTGTTTGGTTATAAATATTAATTAATCTCAAAATATATTTTGCACTAAAATAATGGAATCAACTATCCCATAAAAAAAAAAAATAGATCATTCCATGAAATATCTCAATTTATAAAATATTTCAATCTATAAAATATTCTTATTGTCTCATTTTTATGACCAAACTAAAGTTGTTTTCCCCCAAAACTTTGGCGAAATCGGCAGCGGTAGACTAAAGTAGAGCGGCTTAGATTGTTTGGCAACATACTGCTTAAATATTTGTCCTAATCAAAACGTTGTGTAGTGTGTACCCACAAGTTTAATACTACTAAATAAATTTTATTGATTTGATTTTTAGATCTTATCACTGAACTGTTAAATTTCTAAAAGTATATATATATATATATATATAAAGATTCACATTTTGTGTCAGTAGTATTGAGATTAATCGAACCTATTTACTACTATATGATATATTATCTAATATTACTAGTTTTAATATACACATTTAGTTGCATTATATAAAATTTTATGGTGCTAACAAAATTACGGATTTCTAATGTGGCCATTTTGAGAATTTTGAAGGATTAAATCCAATTTTTTTTTTATCAAAATGGCAAAAGTGCTACAAATAACTACTTAAACAGATATTATCCAATTTTAGAAAGAAAAAAAAATTCAAATTACATATAAAATTTAAGTTTTTAACCTTAATTTTTTTTATTACAAACCCATTACAAATAACTTTAATAATTAAAATTTCTCATAAGATATGTTAGTTTTACCCTACATATATAACTTGATTCAAGTATTCTTTACAACTGTGCCATCGTTTCTTGCAAAGAGCATATACTTATCCGTCCTAGTAAATGTAGTGCACTCATAAGAAAGAGTTTCAGCAATAACCTTTTGTACATAGTTAGCCACTTCATGACTTGATTTACACGATTTGCAAGTGAACTCATACGACAACTTATTCAAGAATGTAATTTCATAAGTGGGACGTGGATTCATCGAAAAGAAAACGCATCCATCCATTTCCATCCTAGCGTTGTTGTGCCATGAAACATGCTCATCTTATTCTCCATTGCCACGGGCACAATCTCATCGGTTAACTCAAAGAAATAATGAAGAAAACCTAAGAAGAAATGGTTCACGACTTGTAGTCCCCTCCGGGAAAATTATGAGATCACCTTTTTTAAAAAGTTGTTTTATAATGGATGCATCCAAGCTCGATCTCTAGTGAGTCTAACTGCTTTTATAGGTGAAATGATCTCGAAGAAAATCGCGAAAGGGAGAATGTGAAGAAGGGATAGAGCGGGCCAACAACACGGAGAGGAAACAGGGTCGCAAAGAGTCCTATGACAACACTAACAAAGAGTACGCCTGATCGGGGTCTTTAGATTTCTTAATACGGGGTGGTGGGGTGCCTTTAATGGTAAGACGAATGCCGATGGCTAGAGTACATAGTGCGAAGGGGTATTGGGAGGAGTGACATGACACCGAGACGCACACATGCAAGAAGAAACCCGAATGGGATCCAAAGAATGATGAGAAGGACATTAGTGGTGTTGGCTTTGATAAGACGACCATCATGGAATATAATAGGCTTAGGAAGCTTGTTTATACATAAAGCCTTTATTCTGGGGTTTCGCGGTACATAGTAGCTCTCCTTACACAATGTCATATAAGGAATATGAGTATCGCAATCACCCAAACCAATCTCAGGTTGAGTTTCTCCGAAAATCCTTCTAAGAGCATTAGCCTTGTTCTTCCCAACAAGAACTCCAGGCGATCTAACAAAGCCAGTTGCTCTACCTTTATATGTTTCAATCTCAGTCCCTAAAACAGTATCTACCCCTAAGTAGTCTTTCAAAAATGGTTCCACCATAATCCTAGGGGTGGAAGTCAAAACACAACGTTTCCCACATGATGAGAATACTCTCCAAGACTCGGGATGAAGGTCTTCAGAGTAGAACTTTGGAAGCACAGCACGTGCTGTTGATTCTATATCGGAGACCTTCATCCCTACAAAAGTTACAAAGATAATAACTTGGAGTCCAACAGACTCCGAGATGAAATAGTAAAGAATACTGAAAGAAGGTGAAACTAAGAGAAGAAAGAGTAACCTTAAGACCCCACCAACGTCGAATGCTACCAACGCGAAATAAGCGAAAGAAGCTTTACTTCGTAGTAAAGTTCCATCCAAGTTAGCAACTATTGCATCTCTTGCTCGACCTTCCAAAGTGCATTTCTCAATAGTAGGAAATGTTGTTATCCCCATTTTAATATGCTTGAAATTTACTCTTTGTGTAATCTTTATTTTTCTATTTTATGCCATTACATAACTTATACATTTATGCACTTATATTGTGTGCTATAACACTAAGCCCGTGGTAAAGCTACGTTGTTTGACATCTCTAGCATTTAATAATTGGCACAAATTGTTGAATTCTTTTATTAATGCTTCTTCGGAATAATGTAGGTTAGTTAAGCCTACGAAAAAGATAGAAATTAGCACATGTGCGCTCTTAGCCCAATTCAGTTAATTAAATTAATAAAGTTAATTACGTATCGAAAGAGACAAGTAACGAAAAAATCTCATTATTTAAAATTCGAGAGAAGATTTAAAAATACCCATAAACTCGGCGTCGAACTATTGACGTTTCTTAAAAACACCACCTTTACTGACTAATGAACTTAAATACACACACGATATGAATGAAATGTTAGTCATGTAGAGAGGTGTTCTTAAGACAATCAATAGTTCGAAGATGAAATTAATAATTTGTAACAAGTTCAAGGATATTTTCAATACTTCTCTCGTCTGTTTATCTTTGATGAGATAAATGATTGAATCTGGGCCGCATATAAACCTAATTTTAGTTACCTTAACAGGATCACTCAAATCATCAACCAAAGAAGAAATTGAAATTACAATAATAACTTTAAGGTGGAATTGTAGAGTAGAGTAAGCAACCTTCATTATTTCTATAATATTAGTAACATTTTCACATCATTGTTGATCAAATTAATAAAAACTTCATTATACTTTTAGCTTATTCAACTTTTCTTCATAACTGTGCCATCGTTTCCTGCAAGAGCTATGTACTTATCCTTCCTGGTAAAAATAGTACACTCGTAAGAGAGAGTTTCCGCGATAACCTTTTGCACGTAGTTAGCTACTTCATGGCTTGATTTCCCAGACTTGCAAGTGTACTCATACGACAACTTATTCAAGAATGTAATTTCATAAGTGGGACGTGGATTCATGAGAAAGAAAAACATGTCCATCCATTTCCATCCTCTAGCTGTTGTACCATGAAACATACTCATCTTATTCACCATTGCCACGGGGACGATCTCATTGGTTAACTCAGCAAATAATGATGAAAACCTAAGAAGAAATGGTTCACGACAAGTAGTCCCTTCTGGGAAAATTGTGAGATCACCTTCTTTAATAGTTGTTTTATAATGGATGCATCAGAACCTCGTTCTCTAGTGAGTCTAATTGTTTTAATTGGTGCTATGATTTCAGAAAATCGCGAAAGAGAGTATGCAACTGCTGGGATAGGGCGACCTAACACTGTAGAGAGTAAAACAGCGTCACAAAGAGTCTTGTGACAACAAACAAAGAGTACGCCTGATTGATCTTTAGATTTCTTGATACGGGGTGGTGGGTTTCCTTTGATTATGAGACGGACACCCATGGCCCATGAGGCGTAGTATTGAAGAGGTGTAGGGAGGAGTAATCCTGCACAAGCTCGCAAACAAGATAGGAAGAAGCCGAAGGGGATCCAAAGAATGATGAGAAGAGATATTAGTGGTGTTGGCTTTTTGATAAGACGACCATCATGGAATATAATAGGCTTCGGAAGTTTGTTTGTACTTACCGCCTTTACTTTTTGGGTTTGATGGAACAAAGTAGCCTTCCTTACACAATGTCACAAAAGGAAAATCAGTATCGCGATCACCCAAGCCAATATCAGGTTGAGTATCTCCGAAAGTCCTTTTAAGTGAATTAGCCTTGTTCTTCCCAACAAGAACCCCGGGCGATCTAACAAAGCCAGTTGCTCTACCTTTATATGTTTCAATCTCGGTCCCTAAAACAATTTCTACCCCCAAGTAATCTTTCAAAAAGGTTCCACCATAATCCTAGGGGTGGCAGTCAAAACACAACGTTTCCCACACGATGAGAACACTCTCAAGACTCGTGATGAAGGTCTTGAGAATAGAATTTTGGCAGCACAGCACGTTTGCTGCTGATTCTATATCGAAACCTTCATCCCTACAAACGTTACAAATATAAGAACTTGAATTCCAACAGACTCGGAGATGAAATAATAAAGAATCCCCACGAGAGGTGAAGCTAAGAGAAGAAATAGTAACCTTAAGACCCCACCAACATCGAAAGCTACCAACGCGAAATAAGCGAAAGAGCTACTACCTCGTAGTAAGGTTCCATCGAAGTCAGTAACTAGTGTAGCTTTTTCTCGTCCTTCTGATGTGCATTTCTCAACAGTGGGAAATATTGTTATGTTCATATTTGTATGATTGTATCTAAGAAGTATGTCCTTTAAGAATTGGAATTGTGAGCATTCCATTATGTCCAATTACAAAGCTTACTATATTTATACACTTCCAATCCAATCTAGTAAAGTTATATTGATTGAGATAGCTAGCATTTGATAATTAGGCGTACCTCGGTATCGGGTCGGTTCATTTCGGTTCGATTTTGAAGTTTATCTGTTCGACTTAGTGGTTATCGATTTGTAAATATGCTAAATCATTATAGAACCACTAAGATATTGATTTATCGATTATCTGATTATCGGTTTAACTTATAAGATTTGACACAAAAAAATAAATGATTGAAAATCACATAGAAACATGGTGACAAACCAAACAAAACATGCACATGAGTTGATAGCTTGTAGGGCTGATTTTTTTAGTATACAAACTAAGAACCGTATTTACACCAAAATAGCAATACTTTTTTTTTCATTCATATAGCAATATTTTTTTTTTCAAAAGTAGAATTTAAATAAATAAAAAAAAGATTTCCAAATCAGCCACGCTTATCACTATTTCCATAAATTTCTCCAATTATTTTACCTTCTTTATTTATTATAATTTGTTATATATTATCTTTCAATAGATGTTTCCTAATTTATATTGGTGTATTAGACATATGTTGTTAATGAGTATTTTTGTTATTTGCCACCAAATTTTTTTGAATTTTGACTAACAAATATTTGTAATGTCGTAAGAAAGTATCTCGAATTTCAAGATTGGAAGGAGTGATATGATGTGGGACACCAATTACCAAGACTTGATTAATACTTCACGTCTCTCACCAGGTGTGAGACGATCGCTCCGTTAATGTAAAAAATTGGTTTACTTGAACTAAAAACTACACAAAACTTGGTAAACGTAATGGTATATACCAAACTAAACATTGCATGAAATCAAATAGCACATATAAAAAGATTTGGTAATGCTAAAACCAATTGTCATAATACTAGTTGTATAAAGTGATTCAACTATTTGAGTTATATACCAACATATAACGGTATATTGTAAAAAACTATAAAAGGTTAATATTTTGGTTTGGACCGTTACCATAATTACCACATTCTATTCATGTAAAAAAATTAGTTTATATATGGTAAAAAAAGGCACAAATATATGGCGAGGCCTCTGGTTAATTCGAAAGAAAAACAATTAAGTGAAGAAGATGTAAGGTTTAAGAGATATGACTGATTAAAATTGAAGGTTAACTCAATATACAATAAAAAAGGATTCTTAATATTTCTAGGAAATAACTCAGTTATCAATAATTGTACCAATTTTATTGGTACCATAAAAATCTTTAAATAAAAAGAATAAATCAGTATGAACAAAAAAATGACTACAAAACGTAAAAAGGAAACTAAAAAAATAATGAATTGTGTGAAAAGGAATTTGTAATATTTCTTGGAACTATAACTCAATTATAGTACTATAACAATTTTATTGGTACCACAAATCTTTATATAAAAGGAATCCCAATAAATGACTACAAAACATAAAAAAAAGAAATAAAAAAAAACATAACAAACGTGTGTATGTGGGTGTGTTTAATAAGAGAGAATATATGATAAAATTAAATACCTAATTACACTCCGAGAGAGAATTTCGGTAGAAAAATAAATAAAAAATAAAATAAAATGTTTTGTTATGTATGTAATTTAAAAACTTAGTTTGTAATTAAATATAAGTATCTTGATATTTTGTTAATAGAAATTTTAAGTAGTATACTTTTGTAATTTTTCCTAGCTAATTTTTCCTAGCTTGTATCTTGTTCAAAAGTAACACTAACACATTGTAGAATAATTGAAAGTTTGAGACTCGTTGTAAATAAAAATATGAAACTAAACTCTAAGTCAAATACTTTATATATCGAATGGTATAATTATAATTAATTAATTTACTATTTAGTTATCGTAAAACCGTTTAGAATCGATAACCCGATAATTAAAAAATCAATACCATTAAACAAATTACCCATTAACGATAAACTAATAATTACTTTTTTTTTCGTATTATCGGTTTTGATTCAATTTGAACCACCAAAGCGTAACTTGTTGAATTAAGTTTAATCTTATTATTGCTTTGGAAATTTACACCACAAGGTAAGGTTAGTTAAGCCTACGAAAAGAAAGTACCAATAGTTAGCACTCCAATTCATTAAATTAAAGCTAAGAGACACGTTAACAAAAATCTCCTCTAGTTTTTTGTTTTTTAATTATTTTTTAAATAGTTGATGAGATTTTTGGAAAAGAAAGTCCAAATTAATCCTTAAATTTTACTATATATAATATTTGATTTTACCACAAATTATTCTTTAGCAATATATCACTCATACCCTTGTCGTTGACAAATTTTAGTCCAGATTTACTCCAATATTTTAGCCTTGTATATATAAACTTACCTTCTGTTATACTTTGGTTAAATTCACGTTGGAGTTCCATTAGGGCCAAGAGTATATGAAAGGATTTTCTAAGAACAAGGGTATATATAAATAATCGATCTCAAAATATAACGAAGAATCAATGAAGATATTAAATTACGTATTGAATCAAATTAGATAGACCAAAGTATTAATTATATATATGAAGCATATCGCACGCAACATTAAATTAATGTAGTAAGACCTCTTTGTTCATAGCCAATTTAATTTCCACACTACATAGCTCGGGCGGGAGCTAAGTAAAAGCCAGAGGGTCCGAACCCCTTTAACAAAAGATATATTGTACATAACAAAATAAAATTAGTGTTATGTATATGTAGAAAATATTGAATATATTTGATTTTTTCGTATATTTACTTTTAAATATTTAAATTTCAGTGAATTACCTTAGCTCATTAGATTGTTTAGCAGCATATTGACTATATATGTTTCCCATAATTAACACGTTATATGTGTGTGTGTTTTGGGGTTTGGGGGAAGGGGGTGCTAATCTACTGGGTGTAGGTGGTAGATTAGCATCCTCCCAAATTTAAATGCACTAGCCATTTTTTACCAGGTAATCAAAGTGAGGACCAACCTTTTTGTGCCCCTACCCCTACTCTCTCTCTATAATTTTTTTTTTTTCTTTTCAAGAAGCGTGATGAGCTAAGTCACTAAATGTATTAATGAAATTAAGCTTAAAAAGACGTTCATGTATTATGCTTAAAGATAAGTAAAATTTAAATATACATATAATACATACAATATTAAAATAACAATCATTAAAAATAATATTAGATTTTGCAATAAATTTATATAAGGATAATTCTACTTGCATAAATGTTAATGAACATAAATAAAAAACCTATAAATACATAATATATAAAAGGATGTTACATAAAATGGAGAATTGAAAATAGCAAGGGTAAAAGAGTTATACACATTGAAATTTTATTGATAAATTCATATTAATTTTTGGATTAATCCATAAATTCACGATATATTGACCAAATCAAATTAAGGATAAAGTTAGATTAATATTTAGGGAATTTTACACTATCCATACTGTTAACAAATTAATTATATTCTATCCTACTCTTTTCAAATTACTCTAAAATCCCTTAAATTTGGTTGAATTTGATACATCCCAAAATATCCCGATACCCGTATTCCGATTTTGGATACACCCCGATACATCGCTCCTTTTGCCACCGTGGATACATCACCAACGCCCCGACATCTGCACGTCCCGATATATCGCATAAAGTGATGCATCAAACCGATATATCATGATAGTGATGTATCCGCTAAAATGAGAGGGAGTGATTGTAATTTTTCAGCCTATAGAGATTTTAGAGAATATGGTAAAATAAGTTGTGTATTTAGGTAATTTTTCCAATTTTAAGTCAATATTATATGACTTAAATAAAGTCCAAATTACATTTGAGTAGTCCATTGCTGACAAAACGAACCTAACTCATGCCTTCAAGCTCAAGATCCGCTAAAATTGCTTGAAGACCGAAAATACCTCAAACTCTAGCTTACAACTAGATAAAGAGATCTTCATATTTTTCCTTTCTTGGATTGCTATATTTCAAGAACGAAACTTTATTCTCATACAATAGTCCTTGCATAAAATAAGGGGGGGTGATTATTTTTTAAGTCGAGAGAAGTTTGATTATTGAACCAGAATTGAAGGAGTAAATGATTTTCACCCATTTATAATTGATCTTCCAAAAGTACTTTCCAAAAAACTTGTAAGCTTTTTTATTTTTTTTAGCTTCTAGAAAACAACTTTTTACAAACACTTATTTTGTTCTATAAAGCTCGACGTTTCCATTACTCTCTAAACAAACACTTTCTTGTATTAAAAAAATAAAATAATAGTTTTATCCTTGGGCTGATTAGTTCCTCAAACTTGTCAATCAAGCTTGAGATTAGTATTGAGTTTTGGGCTTTTAGATGATAAAGCCCAATCTAATTGAGGAGCCAAGTTTTTGTGTTAAAACATACATTTTTGGAAAATTTTCAAAACAACAATATTTTAGCTTTTACATTCCTTAAGAATGCTTTCATTATTTATTAAAAAATGCCATTATTTTAATTTGTTATTAATTAGTTATTATTGATTTTATTTTGATTAATTTGAAAGAATACAAATAATTAATAACATAACAAAGAAAATCATGGAACAAAAAAATTCAAAAAGGTGAAAAATATTTTAAATACAAATCAGCTTACATTTTTGAAAAGAGCATAAATAGCCATCTTTCGTCGAGAGTTTTTTTGCTTTCTTCTTAAGAACATAAAAAAAATTAAAATAATTTAGTTTTGTCTTCCGAATCATTCACCCGATAACTTTCAAAGCTACTTCAAGTTGAATACGACATATTTTTTGAAATGCACTTTTCAAAATTGACAACTTAAAAATTTATTGAATCCAAGGAATCTAAAAACAATCAGGTATTTATTTTAATTTTTTTATTTGTTTGAATGAGATATTCGTATATGTTGAGTACAAGAGTGTTTTTTTATTCTGATTGAATTAGTGAAATCTTTGTATGTATTGGCATTTATAGTTTTTTTCGGATGTTTTGTATCCAAATTATGATGTATAACGAATGAAATTGTTTTTTTTTAGTTTAGTAGCTATTTTTTTTGTTTGAATGCATACAATAATTTGTATCCCATTAAGTTAATGTAACTAATCGATCATGAACTATATGTTGAATACAACAATATATGAATACAAAGTGTAGATTAAAATACACAGTTTATAAATACAAAGTGAGATTGAATATAAAGTTGTGAATACAAAAGAAATACTCTCTTCATTTGAAATACAAAAGGCTTTCAAAGCGTAAAATACAAACGAACGGATCATGAACTATATGTTGAATACAACAATATTACTATATATAATAAGTGGGAATATCTACTACTTACATGACAAGTTGTTGGATGATATGTGCTTAGATAGTGTTGTACATTCTTCTTTTATGGTTGTACCTTTAAAATTTATATTATTGGACAATTTAACACCATTAATTATCTACCAAATTTGGGTATATATATATATATAAAATAAGCCACAATGCAAAGATTTTTATAGTATTTAGTTACATTGTAACTATCTTGTTAGCTTTCAACTAAAAGGAGTATTTCTTTTTAACTAATAAATACGTCATCAGATGAAATTGACTTATTTATTACTCATATTCCTTTTTGAATTTGTTAACTGATTATCCACATTACGCTACCACGAAAAAATTGCATTTTGAGAAAAAACATTAAGTGATACTGGAAGCTTGTCCCAGATTTTCAAAAAGACACCTTAACTTTGTATGCGTCCTATTACTCCACAAAACATTCAAAATCACAATAAATACATTTTACACAATATTTTCACTTTGGACAAAAATATCCTTCAAATGTATGATTTAAACAAAAAAGTCGGACCCATTATCGATGTGTATCACGACGCTGGAGAATTTTTACTATGATGAATTCGCTTTGTTTGTTTCTTTTAAATTTATTTTACTATACTAAATAATTGTATAAAATATTATGAATCACTACAATTAATTACTTAAGTATTTAAAAGATATAAAATATATAAAAGATCTGATTGACTCTTTTCAAATTTTATCGGTGACACATAAATTGGGACAAATGAAATAATATATATTATTTGAAATTTCTTAGAAAGTACTATAAATTACACTAATTAACAACTACAAATATTTCAAAGACAAAAAAATTGATTGAATCTCAAAATATTTTTAGTACTACATAAATTGAGAAAGAAGAAATGACCTCTATTATTTGAAAATAGCGTAAAAATATTACAAATCATACAATAATAATTAACAATTTTAAATTTTAAAAGACTTTAATGTTTTATACTTATTCTATATCCACTTTGGACAAAAATATCCTCCCAATATGCATATTTTTTAAAACAAAAAGTGGGGACCATAATCGATGTATTGAAGGATGCTTTGGTAATTTTCCCACGACGAATTCTGCGTTTTGTTATTAATTTTTTTTTAAATAATTGTATAAAATATTATAAATCACAATAATTATTTACTTAAATATTCAAAAGATATAAAAATATGTAAAAGATCTGATTAACTCTTTAAATTTTATCGGTGACACATAAATTGACAAACGAAATAATATATATTTTTGAAAATTACTTAGAAAGTACAATAATTTACAGCAGAATTAACAATAATATTTTAAAAGACAAAAAAAAATTTGATTGAATTTCAAAATTTTATTAGTACCACATAAAATTGAAAAAGAAGAAATAACCTTTATTATTTGAAAATTGCGTAGCAGTTATTACAAATCATACAACAATAATTAGCAATTTAGATAATGATAAGGGGTAAACTATCCATTAATTTCATAAAGTGCACAAGATTGTAGACATTCCAAATAAAGAGATAATGTATAATAATTATTGGACGGATGGAGTAGGATTAAGTCTTTTAGTACTTTTCACATTAATTAATTTCCTCTCAAAGATTCAACTAGTGAATCTTTTAGTAGAATCAATTAGAATATTTTTACTTAATACAATAAAAGTTCAAATAAGATTAACATAAAGAAAATAAAAAAATCCTAATTGAATTTAATGTAAAAATTGAATTTTTGGGGTTATGAATATAAAAGGTTTGAAAGTTATGAATATTATTAATACTAATTAAAAGTATAATTTATGAAGATGAAGAAGTGTGAGTTATGAAAATAACTTTTAAAAATAATATAATTGAGAAAATTCAAACAAGGAGAAAAAGAAAATGATAATGAAGGTCATAGAGAGCGCCATATCACCGTTGGGCATGAAATTTCACCATAATTGTGAAGAAAGCATATTAATGGATTAAAAATCAAAAAGAGGTAATTAAACCCTAAAAATATTATAAAGACATCTATAAAATTTGGTTGAAGCTCAAAATCTATTAGTGCCATATAAATTAGATAGAGGAAATAACATATATTATTTGAAATAACATGAAACGTATCACAAATCACACAATAATTAGCAACTTCAAAATTTAAAGGACATACAAAAAATTGATCAACTCAAAATTCTACTAATGTCACATAATTTTGATAGAAAAAGTAACATATACGTAAAATGTACTATAACTCATAATAATTAAATAACTTCAAAATCTAAAAGACATACAAAATTTGCTTGACTTTCGAAATTCTATCAATGGCACATAAATTGGAACAAAGAGAATATTGAAAAAATTACATATAAAGTATTATTAACCACAATAATCAACAACTTAAAATTTAAAGAACATACAAAAAAATTGTTTGACCGTTAAAATTTTATTAATGTCACATAAATTAAAAATAAAAAATAAAAATATATGTCGGGCCACAAAGACGCTACCGTAACTAGTATGAATACAAAAGTGAGATGAAAATACAAAGCTATAAATACAAAGTGAGATTCAATATAAAGTTGTGAATACAAAAGAAATTAAATACTCTCTTCATTTGAAATACAAATGACTTTAAAAAGTAGGCACATAAAATACAAAAACTTGTTGGTGTACAATTAGGTTGAATACAAAACAAAAGAGAAATACAAACTTGTTCACATATAAATTGAGATACGTAGACAAATGTTTTCCCCAAATCTAAAACCCTAAAAGCAAATATAAATGTATTAAAAATCAAACAAAATAAATCTGAAATATTAAAACGAAATCTGAAATAAATCTGAATGAATTTGTAGATTCTAATAAATCTGAAATATTAAAACGAAATCAGAAAAAAATCGAAAAAATATTGTTTAATTGACTAAAAATCTAAAATACATAAATTTTACATGAATATGTAACCAAACTTGCATAAAAAAATAAAAATAAAAAATAACAAAAACTGTGATATGTACAATGTGAAATATAAATCATAAATGGTGATATTGAAAACAAATAAAAAAAGAAATCTAAATAACTAATTGAAATACATAAATATTAGATGAATATGTAAACAAACTTGCATAAAAATAAAAATAAAATTGACGGAAAATCCGTAATATGTACAATGCGAAATATAAACCATAAACAGTGATATTGAAAACAAATCAAAAGAAATATAAATAACTAATCGAAATGGATAACGGAAATTACCTTGCCAACCGAGAACCGCTTGAATTAATGTTAGCATTTCATGATCA
>JAJTWQ010000469.1:0-90482 GCA_029007595.1 Solanum commersonii
AGTTCTATAATCGAGTTTAGACGGTTTGGGGCTTGAAAACTAAGAATGAAAAGTTGAGCAGGTTCTGGCGGCTGGTCCGCGTCGCAGACTTGCTTACCTAGTGAAGGAAAATTGTCTCCGCGTCATGGTTAGGACGCAAACTCCTTTGTCTCAAAAATTAATTTTGCGAGCATTTATTCAGAAACGTCTCCGTGTCGCGGACTTGTTCCAAGACAGTGATTTCGTCCCTTTTCTCTGGTCTAGTTATTCAAAGTCATTCTTAAACATCATGAGATCTTTCCAATCACAAATCTTAATCCTTGAATCCATAATTCAATTCAACGATCAGTTAGGAGTCAAAGTCAAGAGCAGTTAAGATCAAAGTCAATAGAAGTCAAGAGTCAAGTTAAGATAAATTCTTAAAGTTTTCAAAAAGTCTTTCACAAATGTTTTTTGTTTTAAGACTTAAGTTTTGAGTTCAGTAAAGAGTAAAGTTGAAGTTCTTTTCTTCAAAGAAGTATATGGGGACTATGTATCTTCAAAGATATTTAAAAATGTTTTCACATTTAAATTAGAACGGAAACTGAGATTTCCAAAGAGCATTCGGGCTAATTTTCAGAAAAGAGTAATAGCTTTCTAAATTAAGCAAGAAGGGAAACTGAGTGTCATGCCCCGAACTACCCCCGAGACGCGGACACGGGACCTAGGACCACAAGTGATCCCAAGCTAACCCTGCTGGCATGATCATGAGCATACTAAAGATAATAAACTGATGCGGGAGCTCAATCATAAATAAATTGAAAAGATGGGAATACCCATATACTATAACTGACATTTATGAAAATTGATGAGTTTAATAAAAATAAGTTATGAACTCAATACTAAGCTGAATCTAACTATGTCTTAAATAAACCTCTAAACTGACTAGAAATGTTGGGACATGCCCCAACTAGATCTAGCAAAACTGAAACTAAAGACTAAAAGCGATAAAGATAAATATGTCACTAGTCCTCGAAGAATGAGGACTCACCACTAATGTCGAACCGAAGATCGGGAATCGATCTAAGCGTGATCTGGATGTTGAGAACCTGAACCTACATCACGAGAAGATGTAGTGGACGTATGCGTCAGTACTTGAAAGGTACTAAGCATGCATGATAGAGTAAAACTGAAATAACATATAACTGAACAAAACAATAAAGCAATGAAATAATCTGAACATGATATAGATACTGAAAAATACTGAATACTGATCTAACTGATGCAATTACCAAATTTATAACATGCCGAGACTCGAATACGACCGTACCGAAATATGATCAATGCAATAGAGTTTTGACCGAACCGTGGGAGCTACTAATAACCGACATAAAACCACATGAGCTAAATGTGGAGTCCGATGTATACGCCCCATCGAGAGGACCCAATATACCCTGCCAGAGGTATAGAGGCATGCTGGCGTGATCACTAAACTGATGTTGCCCACAGAGGGGATTTACACCTACGTGACTCATAGTTCTAGGACTATATGGGTACGCTGAACCCTAGTCCAACTCGGTATTATGCTACTCCCAATGAATTAAGTGATTAACTGATTATGACTGAATTTCTGTAAATACTGGATAACCCAAAATTGAATATGCAAACTGAGAATGCAACAATTAATCTGATAATGATGCATTCATAAACTGAGGCATGTAAAATTGAATACTGAAATATCTATCCTAGCATGTGTAATTCAAGAACTGAAGAAATACATCGCTAGGGTTCTGAAATTCATGAGATAAACTGAACATGATAATCTGATTTGGAACATTTAAATAACTAATTCATGATGATCTGCTGTAATTCTAGAAAACCTAGGTATGTTCATAATCATGGAATCAAGAATCTAACTAAATTCTAGGGACCTAATGGGCGAAAGAAACCCACTAGTGAAATCCCACATACCTGGTGACGAATTCCACGAAGAAATCTTTTTATTTCGGGGTTGGAACTGATGGAACCTTGCTGCATTCTTGAATTAGGGTTCTTGACCTCTCTTCTCTTTTTAGCGTTCTAATTTTCTAAGTTTTGATTAAAATAAGTTCTAGTTATGTTTCTAGGCTTAAACTGAGTAAACCCTCATGATTTAGGGTTTAAACGACGTATCTTAGGGGTTAAACGAAATAGGAATAGACCAAAAGACCCCTAAATTAACTGATGTCGGAGTGACTGACGGACGAAACTGACGGGCCGTCATTCAATCGACGGTCCGTCGATTGGAACCGTCGGTCGAGTCTGCCCGACATGGCTTCACTAAAACGGGCATAAGTTTTTACTTGGAGGTCGGATCTTAGCAAATTCGGTGGTGTTGGAAAGATAATTCAATTATCTATCATATCATAGGTAATAGGACACACAATTCTTTTTGTAATAAAAGTTATGTCCATCTGAAGTTGATCCATCAACAATTTTCAGCTAACTGGCTGCTGATCCTTATCTATGGTCTGCCCTACGGACCGTGGATCGAATGACGGTCCACTTTGGTTGACCGTAGTTCATGTCAAAGGTTGGGTAAATGAGGTCTCAATCCACGGACACAGACCACGGACCGTGGTCTGATCTACGGACCATGGGTCTGTTCGTGAGTCGGGACTTAACCAAATTTCTGAGCTGGGTCTGGGAGGGGTTGTAGTGGTGAACCACGGACCACCAGCACGAGCTGTGGTTTGACCTACGATCTGTGGATGGCACCGTGGGTTGCACCTGCAACTTTTTAAAATCTCTATTTTGGTCTATTTTCAAATACGGGGTGTTACATTATCTCCCCCTTGGGACCATTCGTGCTCGAATGAAGACTAAACTAGCTGAAATGGAGGGAGAGGGCTGCAATCCCTACCACTAAACAGTGAGAACTAAATTTCTGTGGCGAGTTCCAAGAACATGCAAATACACTGAAAATGCATGTACAAACTGAAGGAACATAATTCTAAGACTAAATTTACGCATGAACGACTGAAAAACTGAAGAGGAACTATTACCTCAAGCTGGAATGGAATCGGAAGGAAAGAGGTTAGGGTACTTGACTCCATGGCTGCTTCGTTTCCCAAGTAGCTCCCTCTACTGACTGACTCCTCCACAAAACCTTGACTGAAGCGACTTCTTTATTTCTCAACCTTCTAACCTGACGATCGAGAATCTCAACTGGTACATCCTCATAAGCAAGGCTATCTTTTACAGCCATAGTCTCTAATGGCACTACGGATGTTGGATCACCCATACACTTCTTCAAAAGAGAAATGTGAAAGACTGGATGCACTGCTACTAAATCTGTTGGCAACTTTAACTCATAAGCCACTTTACCAATCCTTTTCAAGATCCGGTAAGGGCCTACATATCTGGGACTGAGCTTCCCTTTCTTGCCAAATCTCATCACCCCTTTCATAGGTGACACTTTCAGGAAAACCCAATCATCAACTTGGAACTCTAGTTCCCTTTTTCTCACATCTGTATAAGATTTCTGGCGACTCTGGGCAGTTTTAAGTCTATCTCTAATGAGTTGCACTTTCTCCATAGCATGAAGGACTGAATCTAGTCCTATCAAGGCTTTGTCGCGCCCCGATTTTCTCAAAACGAGTTTCGATGCACGACCTAACAACTCTTTTGGGCTTTGGGTGATTGAAGAGTCGCCACCTAACAAATTAAGGCGCGTTAGGGCACCTATCTAACCTAAACTAATTCTAGCTAAGGTCAACGAACCAGAGATCAGGGCAAGGGTTCAAATTACCTCGAGGGGAAGGTGTTAGGCATCCCTCGAGGTCCACAAATGTGGGTCCCGACCGTATCTCATGCAATATGTGGGAGGGTTACAAGTAGCAATTAAGGTCACTTCATTTAGGTTATTTAGTTAATTAAACACGCAAAGCTAGGTGATAACTAACATTTAACAAATAAGGACATCTTAGTTATTTTAATTAATTAGTTAGGCATGAGAGACTAAGCGATAACATAATAACAAATGGATATTAAATAGTTAATAAAGAGATAAGTGAGGATATAGAAATTGCACAAGTAGATAAGTAAACAAATTTTATATTTTATTTAAACTACCCAAATAAATATAATTATAAACAAATAAAGGAATAAAAGGAAAGGGAGACTCTGAAGGACTTTAGGATCAGCACTCGACTTTATTTATTTCGGTCGATTTCTCGTAGGGACAGACAAAATCAAAGTTTGTCGTTTAGACCGAGTCTATGTCATCATCTCCGTAGGGCCTAAACTACCCCTACCCCATCACCGCATGCTTTTCGTCTCTCAAAGGTGCCTAGCGTCCCCGCTTAAGGTCGAAGAGGCATTGGACTACTAGTAAGGTGGTTTTAGACAAAATAAAACTCTTAATAGGCCCACCTAAACACCAAGTCAAACAAATTGGACGATCATTTAGCACGTAAAGGCTCATGTTGGCCTCTAAATTTTATTAACATGCTGGCACATAGAAATAAAGTGAAAGGTCTCATACTAAGGTGTGTGAACATATAAACAAGCAAAGATAATTATTTACGAGACAATTTTTATTATGCGAGATAAATATTTATCCGATTTTAGAGGCGAGAAATAAGAATACGAGAGCAAAATTAGTTATCAAGTAATTTAGAAAAGAGACGTAAATATTATTGTAAGAGAGTGATTTAATAACTCTGTTTTAAATGGTAGACAAATTTAATGTCGCAGGTTAACATGCAGAGACGACATTGATTTATTTTAAGTAGAAATTACTTATTTTAGATAGAGAATATTCATAACATACTAGAAAAAATATTGAAAATTTATGAGAAGCTTATAAATAGGCTAGTTAAGTGATTAACATGCTGAGTTTTATTAGCCACCTAATATAAATTTATTAACTGGCAGGCTTAAGTTACTAAAACATGTAGAAATTATTCAAACTAACTAGTTAACACCATTGATTTTATTGTTTTAGTCCTATAAGCATGATTTCTAGATAATAAATGAGAAGTCACTTGAAACCTATATACAAAAATTTCTATTCCCAAATAATATATTAAAAATTATGTAACTCCTATAGGCATGGTATCTAAGTGTGCACAAGCTGAGATTTATTTTAACATACATAAGCAAATAAGATCTGATTATGGTGTTGTAATTGAAAAGTATTTAGTTAAGTTAATTAATCAACATGCCAAGATTTTTACCCAATTAACATACAAAGCTATTAGGGACTGATTGATTAAACTAATTAATTTTGACTAAATTCTATATGAGCATGAGATCAACATCGCTATCAACGAGCTATAGCATGATTTATACTAGATCGCTAGTCTTAATATGCGCAAATCTTGAATTTGCAGAAACAACATTTAAAACTAATTAATTATATGAGGTTGATTTTATTTATTAGTTTTACATACTAAAGGTGATATGCAAATGACAATTAATTAGCACTTAAACAAATCATTTTTAGTATTAATTAGATGAGTTTAAACAAATGATCAAGCAAGAAAACCCTTTTTAATTAGATCTAAAATTGATTTATTAAATTATGAACTATTAAATAGAGCACACTTGCCAACACAATTAAGTTACGATAATTAAATGAACAAGTAGCACGTAAAATCCCCCTCCCCTTAGGCGATCCCCCAAATTTTATCATATATATAGAGAGAGTTAGAGGTTTATACAAATATTACAAACCGAAGAATAAATAATAAATACAAATTCAAAATACATAAATTAAGTAATCTCTGTCTCATGGCAACTCTTCATATTTTGAACTTTTAGGTCAAAATCCTGCTAAAGCAAAGACAAATGTAGCCAAATATATATAAGAGTGAACTTGCATAATAAAATAGTCAACCACACATATATGGTTCAGAGAGCATACATACTACATTGAGAGCAAATAAAAAATATTACGTCACACCAAAGAATGAAAGAAACTAACTAGTTAAGCAGTTAAAAATAATCGCAATGAAGACACTTTGATCCAATACGACCCGAACACACGCCTAACACTTCTTAAAAGTTCACCGGAAAATCTTTTCAAGCAGAGAGAAATATATTTGTTACTTAGTATTTTACTTATGTGAGCAATGTGTGTTGGAATAATGTGTGAATGTGTCGAGGTGATTGTAAAAGTTAGAAATCTCCGGATGTGAGAGTGTGTCCCTAAAAATAAGGAAAGGATGTCTCTTTTATAGTGAAGGGGAGGGCATAAAATATAAGGAAAGGAATAATTAAGGAGACAATTATAAAAAGTTTTCCTTATTTTAAAGGGAGAGCCAAAATTAGATTTTAATTAAGTTATTATTACCAAATAATGAACAACTAAAATATGGCAAAGAAATAATTTAGAGTTTTCAATAGTGCAAGAACCGGTTGGAAATAATTGTCTAAATCAAATATTTACCTAATATTAAATTACCATAAGTAAACAAGTAAGCATCAATCAAGAAATATTATTTTCTTTTAAGAAAAGGAATAACCAAATCATAATTATTTTAATTTATCTGTTACCAAATATACACAAGTAAGAAACCTGTCAATTTTAATTAAGATAAAAGGAATCAATCACAAATTTTACCGTATTTAAAGAAGAACTAAATTAGTAATATTATACTTAGCTCCATTCAAATAACTTAACTAAAATAAAACAATTAAAAAATCATTCAACTCAAATTAAGGCTATTACAAACAATTAACAGTGATAAATAAATAATAAGCAAATTTACCTTATCAAGAGCCACCAAATCTGTCCGAATTCACTTTAGCATCAAATAATCAAAATACTATGCAACAAAAAATCAAGCAACTAAATCACAGGCTTCTTTCAACACTCATTAAATCTCTTAAGGAGAGAATCGGATAACTAACTCGAATTTTATATAATTTATTTATTTATTTATTTTTTTAACCAAATCTAAAAGCAAGAAATCTGCCTACTTTAATTAAGGTAAAGAAAATCAATTACTCATAATACACCACGTAAAACAAGCAAGGAAGGAATTACTTAAGACAGCCATAAATTAATATAATCAAGCAAACAAACATAATTATTTAAGACAAAATAGTCTTTCCAAAGCAATATTCTCGCATGTAATAATTTACCATAATCGACCATATCAGAAAATTGGTAGCAATATATAATTTAGTGACAAGATTAAATCAAGGTTTACTAATAAGAGAGAAAATTGACTAAAATTAGCAAATTAATTTAGAGATTATTGAGAATTGGAAGAAACGAACATCAATCCGATTCACCAATTTGCCTACAAAATTGCTATCAAGTTACAACACCAATTAATGGAGATCAGTAAATAATAAAGGGGATAAATTGATTTAAACAAAAAGGATCAGTACCTTATCATTGAATCACATAACACCATAGTATTATCAAACAAGTCCACAAGAACAAGAGAAATCATAACAAGTATAGTTAACATTAAAATGGCATAATCTTTTCAAAATGAGCATGCATAACAACATTTATACATCATAAAATCCAAACCAAATTGTGAATGAAAAGAAGAATCAAACAAGTCCACAAGAACAAGAGAAATCATAACAAGTATAGTTAACATTAAAATGGCATAATCTTTCAAAAATGAGCATGCATAACAACATTTATACATCATAAAATCCAAACCAAATTGTGAATGAAAAGAAGAACACAATTATTAAAAAGAGAGATAATAATTTTAAAGAACTGTACCTAGACAGATCTGTTAAAGATCCGTCTTTTAAACCAACTCAAAATTTCAAAAAATTCACCGAAACTCGTTTGTTCGGAGCTTGTTGCTCACTTCGTCGGAGCTGCTCGCTGCTGTTGTTGTTATTGTCACTGCCGGGACAGAAGAGCAGCCTATCGCCGGGGCCGTCCTCGCCGTGCTCGCCGCCGTTGATCGGTTAGAGGAGCCCGCCGCCGGAGGGAGCCGGCTGGCCGCCGGCACATTGCTGCTTCTTTATTTGGAAAGAAAAGAGACGAGAGCAGCAGCCTCGCTGCTACTGCTGCTGGTGAGAGGAGGGAAAGGTGAAGAGGCGAGGGAGAGAGAGGGACGGCTGCCACCAACAGGTAGTGATGAGTTTCACCGGGAAAAAAATGGAGATAAGAGCTGAGGGGAGGCGGCTGATCTGTTGAGAGAGGAAGAGTGAAAAATGAATGTTAGGGTTGGTCTTTTAGGTGTAAAATAGGAAAAATAGGAGGTTAGATCTTGACCGTTGAATCGAATTAGATGAGCGGCTAGGATTGATCTAGGGTTTAACTTAAAAGATGGATGGTTAGGATTAAAAGCTGAAAATTAAAATCAGATTGGATTGAGGACTTGGAATAGCTAAAGTTGAAATAAAAATTGGCTAGAATTGAAATGAAAAGGTGGCTATAACTGCAATACAAATGAAATTGAATAGGCTAGAATTGAAAGGAATTAGAATAAAATAGGCTACAAGTGAAATGATTTTGAGGAAATTTAAGAAATCCTATTCAATTAAAATACTACAAATATTATAATATTTTTATATAATTGAAATCACTTAAATTTTAAAGCATTGGAAAAAAAAATTACTTTTTGTTTTACAAATAATTTTTAAAAAAAATATCTTAATAATATTTACGATAATTTTAAAAAGCACGCATACTAAAATGTACAATTTTGACAAAACCAACTAAAATTTTAGAACTCAAAATATATTTTAAAATGCGTATTTAATCGGATAGCATTTTTCGAATTGCTAAAGGTCGGTCAAAATTGGGTGTCAACAGTCGCTTCACCTACTTCAAACCAACCAACCGGAGATCTACATCTACTCCTATACAATGCCTCATAAGTGGGCCATCTCGAATCTTTGGAATGGTAACTATTATTGTAGGCGAACTCAATAAGAGAAAGGTGATCATCCCAACTACCCTCAAGTCGATCACACAAGCTCTCAACATGTATTCTAAGGTCCGAATGGTACGCTCCGCCCGACCATCCGTCTCGTGGATGAAATGTTGTGCTAAGGTTAACCTGAGTAGCAAGACCTTTCTGAAATGACTTCCAGAAATGAGAGGTAAACTGAGGACCTCTATCTGAGATGATAGACAAATGAACCTCATGCAACCTCACAATCTCATTAATATAAAGCTTGGTGTAATCCTCCGTCGAATCTGTAGTCTTGACCGCCAAAAAGCGAAAAGACTTAGTAACCCTATCAACAATCACCTAAATGGAGTCATGCTGTCTGCGAGTACGAGGTAAACCTGTGATGAAGTCCATGTTGATCACTTCCCACTTCCAAGTAGGAATGTCAATCTCTTGAGTCATACCTCCTGGTTTTTGATGTTCTACCTTTACTTGCTGGCAATTGGGGCACTTAGCCACAAAGTTGGATATATCTCTTTTCATACCATTCCACCAATAGACTTCCCGCAGATCGCGGTACATATTAGTGGCGCCTGAATGAATAGAATATCTGGAGTTATGGGCCTCTGCAAGAATATGCTATCTCAACTTGTCCACATTAGGAACACATAATTACCCCTGGTAGCGAAGCACACTATCTCCCCCTTGGGAGAAAACCTCCACTCTCTGATTGTGGACTGCACCCTTAAGCTCAAGCAAGATTAGATCACTATCTTGTTTTTCCTTAACCTCTACTACTAAGGAAGATTCTGCCCCATTCTGAAACGTTACACCACCATCTGATATGCTCATAAGATGAACTCGTAGGCGAGCAAGTCTGTGAACATCATTTGCTAACTCTTTTCTTTCTTCCTCAACACGTGCTACACTACCCATAGATAATCTGCTAAGAGCATCTGCTACTACATTCGCTTTACCCGGATGGTAATGCACACTCATATCATAATCTTTAAGGAACTCAAGTCACCTTTTCTTGCGAAGATTCAACTCTTTCTGGGTGAATACATACTGGAGGCTCTTATGGTCTGTGAACATATCTACGTGAACACTATACAAGTAATGTCTCCAAATCTTAAGTGCAAACACCACTGCTGCTAGGTCGAGGTCATGAGTTGGGTAGTTCTTCTCATGCACCTTAAGTTGTCTAGAAGCATAAGCTATAACCTTACCTCGTTGCATCAACACATAAGCTAAGCCGACTATGGATGCATCACAATAGATCACATAACTATCTAAACCCTCTGGTAAAGTCAAGACAAGAGCTGTAGTCAACCTAGTTTTCAGTTCTGTAAAGCTTTTCTCACAATCATCTGACCATTGAAACTTAACCTTTTTCTAAGTAAACCTAGTCAATGGTGAGGCTATGGATGAAAATCCTTCCACAAACCGTCTGTAATAGCCCGCTAGACCTAAGAAACTTCTAATATCTGTAGCAGAGGTAGGTCTGAGCCATTGTTTCATTGCTTCTATCTTCTGGGAATCTACTCGAATTCCTTCACTAGACACAATATGCCCAAGGAAAGCAACTGATTGTAACCAAAACTCGCACTTGTTAAATTTTGCAAATAACTGATGATCTTTGAGAGTTTGCAGAATAACCTCTCAAATGACTCGCATGTTCTTCCTCATTCTTAGAGTAAATAAGGATATCATCAATAAAGACGATAACGAACAAGTCTAAGTACTGCTTGCACACTCGTTCATCAAATCCATAAAAGCTGCAAGAACATTGGTTAGTCCAAATGACATGACTACAAATTCATAATGACCATACCGAGTTCCTCAAGGCCGTCTTCTAATGTCACTATCTCCGACTCTGAGCTGATGATAACCTGATCTGAGGTCTATCTTTGAGAAATGACTAGCACCCTGAAGTTGGTCGAACAAGTCATCAATTATGGGGATGGGATACTTATTCTTGATTGTGACTTTGTTCAACTGCCTATAATCAATGCACATTCGGAGAGAACCATCTTTCTTCTTTACGAACAACACTGGTGCAACCCATGGCGAAATACTAGGTATGATGAAGCCATTATCTAGAAGATCTTTCAACTGTTCTTTCAATTCCTTAAGCTCAAAAGAGCCATTCTGTAAGGAGGAATAAAAATAGATTGGGTATCTGGAAGGAGATCAATTCCAAAGTTGATTTTCCTTTCGGGAGGAACTGCGGGAAGATCTTCTGGGAACACTTTTGAAAACTCACTGACTACAAAAACTAACTCAAGAGTTGGGGATTCATAACTAGAATCCTTAACCCGAACTAGATAATAGAGATAACCCTTAGAGATCATCTTTCTGGTCTTAAGGTAAGAAATGAATCGACCCATAGGCGCTAAGCTACTACCCTTCCATTCTAGGATTGGTTTATTTGGAAACCGAAAATGAACAATCCTAGTTCTACAATTGACTTAGGAATAAAAGGAATGTAACCAATCCATGCCTAGAATGACATCGAAGTCTACCATTTCTAACTCTACAAGATCTGCTGAGGTGACTTTCTGAGAGCCTGTGACAGGGTAATTTCTGTATACCCGTCTAGCTATAACTGGGTCACCAACTGGAGTAGAGACTGAGAAGGGTTCTGAAAGAGTTTTTAGGCTAACACTGAATTGGACTGCTATATAAGGAGTTACAAAAGAAAGAGTAGCCCTAGATCTAACAATGCATAAATATCAAGATCAAAGACTCGTAATGTACCAGTGACTACATCAGGTGAATCTTCCTAATATTGACGAGCCTGAAGAGCATAGAGCCTGTTTTGGCGCTGTCCGCCACCAGTACTAGAAGAGTTACCCCGCCGAGCCTGGGCGACCCGCTTATGCCGAAGTTGTAGACTGAGCTCTACCATTATTTCCTCTTGACCTTGTCTAGAAGGACAATCATTCAATCTATGACCAGACTGACCACACCCAAAACATCCTTCCTTACCTGCAAGGCACTCGCTCGGATGGTTCTTACTACATTTCGGGTAAGTCGGGTAGGTTTTGTTGCCTGAAACACTACCTTGAGACTTAGGCCCTGACGCCCTACCTTTCTGATCATTACGAAACCTGGGGGATGGAACACTAGCTGATGAAGGGGCTGGAGTCGAAAACTTCTGCTGAAACCGCGAGCGATTTCCACCACCTCGTTTTCTCGGTTAGAATACTTGTAGTTTCCTATTTTTGCTTTCTTAGTCTCCTTAGTGCTCCTAAGCTTATCACCCTCAACCCGTTGAGTATGAGTCACGAGCCTAGAGATGTTCATGTCTCCCAACAACATAGCACTCCCCGCACACTATTTTCACTAAGTCCGACACTCCATACGTAAACTTATTTATTTGAGCCCCGGAATCAAGAACCATGAGGAGCATACCCGGAGAGTTGGTTAAACTTGAGCCCATACTCTTGACAATCATGTTAACTCCGCCTCAAGTTCATAAATTCTTGGGCCCTTGCTTCTCTCAACTCTATGGGGAAAAACTTGTCTCGTAAAGGTTTCACCGAAACAATCCCAAGTAATATGAGCGACATCTCGTACCCCTCGTTCTCCTTCCACCGAGTATACCGGAGATACGAGCCACATCTTTCGGTTTTGTAAGATGCTAACTCAACCCGATCATTCCAGTGACTCGCATCACCTCAAAGATCTTCTTGATCTCATCCAAGAAATTCGGGGATCTTCTCCACCGCGATCCTAAGAACTCAAAGCGAATTCATCCTAACAAAGTCACGGACCCTTGATACCGGCGATCCACCATTTGCATTCACGTGAGCTTGAACTCGCTGATTGTTCTTGTTGGCCACATTCTGAGCCAACATCTGAATGACATTCCTGAATTCAGCATTTGAGACTTCCTGATTTGGAACTGGAGGAGCTGCGTTTGCATTCCTAGCATAAGCTCTACGAGGAGGCATGATCACTAAAACGTAAAACGTCGAGTTAGAATAGAATTTAGATCATAACTTACGCACGATAAGAGTAACAAGAAAATGAAGATTTTTCCTAAGACACTTTGTAGCCTCCCTCTCATTAGATGGGAATACCCATATACTATAACTGAGATATATAAAAATTGATGAGTTTAATAAAAAGAAGTTATTAAGCAATACTAAGATAAATTTAACTATGTCTGAAATAAACCTCTAAACTGATTAGAAATGTTGGGACATGCCCCAACTAGATCTAGCAAAACTGAAACTAAAGACTAAAAGCGATAAAGATAAACATGTCACTAGTCCTCGAAGAATGAGGCCTCACCACTGATGCTGCTGAACTGAAGATCGAGAAACAATCTAAGCGTGATCTGGATGTTGAGAACCTGAACCTACATCACGAGAAGATGTAGCGCACGTATGCATCAGTACTTGAAAGGTATTGAGCATGCGGGATAGAGTAAAACTGAAATAACATATAACTGACCAAAGCAATAAAGCAATGATATAATTCGAACATGATATAGATACTAAAAATACCGAATCTTGATCTAACCGATGCAATGACCAAATTTATAACATGCCGAGACCGAATACCGACTGCATCGAAATATGGTCAATGCAATAGAGTCCGATCGAACTGTGGGAGCTACTAATAACCGACATAAAACCACATGAGCTAAATGTGGAGTTCGATGTATACGCCCTATCGAGAGGACCCAATATACCCTGCCAGAGGTATAGAGACATGCTGGCGTGATCACTAAACTGATGTTGCCCACATAGGGGACTTACACCTACGTGGCTCGTAGTTCTGGGACTATATGGGTACGCTAAACCCTAGTCCAACTCGATATTATGCTACTCCTAATGAATTAAGTGGTTAACTGGTTATGACTAAATTTTTGTAAATACTGGATAACCCAAAACTGAACATGCAAACTGAGAATGCAACAATTAATCTGATAATGATGCATTCATAAACTGAGGCATGTAAAATTGAATATTGAAATATCTGTCCTAGCATGTGTAATTCAAGAACTGAAGAAATACATAGCTAGGGTTCTGAAATTCATGAGATAAACCGAGCACTAACATGACAACCGATTTGGAACATTTAAATAACTAATTCATGATGATTTGTTGTAAGTCTAGAAACCCTAGGTCTGTTCATAATCATAGAATCAAGAATCTAACTGAATTCTAGGGACCTAATGGGCGAAAGGAACCCACTAGTGAAATCCCACATACCTGGTGACGAATTCCATAGAGAAATCTTCCAATTTCGGGGCTGGAACTGATGGAACCTTGTTGCGTTCTTGAACTAGGGTTCTTGACCTCTCTTCTCCTTTTAGCATTCTAGTTTTCTAAGTTTTGATTAAAGTAAGTTCTAGTTATGTTTCTAGGCTTAAACTGACTAAAACCTCATAATTTAGGGTTTAAACGGCGTATCTTAGGGGTTAAACGAAATAGGAAAAGACCAAAAGACCCCTGAATTAACTGCAGTCGAAGTGACTGACGGACGGGACTAACAAGCCGTCATTCAATCGACGGTCCGTCGATTGGTACCGTCGGTCGAGTCTCCCCGACATGGCTTCACTAAAAAGGGCATAACTTTTTACTCGGAGGTCGGATTTTAGCAAACTTGGTGGCGTTGGAAAGATAATTCAATTATATATCATATTATAGTTCATGGGACACATAATTATTTTTTTACTAAAAGTTATGACCATCTGAAGTTGATCCATCAACAATTTTCAACTAAATGACTGTTGATCCTCATCTACGGTCAGCCCTACGGACCGTGGATCGAATGACGGTCCGTGCTGGTTGACCGTAGTTCATGTCAAAGGCTGGGTAAATGAGGTCTCAATCCACAGATACAGGCCACGGACCGTGGTCTGATCTACCGACCGTGGGTCTGTCCGTGAGTCGGGACTTAGCCAAATTTCTGAGCTGGGTCTGGGAGGGGTTGCAGTGGTGAACCACGGACCACCAACTGACCTACGGTCCATGGATGGCACCGTGGGTTGCACCTGCAACTTTTTAAAATCTGTAATTTGGTCTATTTACAGATACGGGGTGTTATATTGAGATTTCCAAGATAGCCTTTGAGCTATGTTTTTGAGCATCAATCTCAATTCACAGAAGAAGTATGTTTTAAAAAAAACATAAGAGATAATATTATATTTAGGGGAGTAGTATTGAGCACCGATATGGAGATGCGAGTTCACATTAACTCAAGTCTCCATAAACCATGTAACTATCATGGGTAGAAAAGGGTCATACTTTTTAGATGAATCTTTTTCGTATAGACAAGTGGATCCACTAAGTTATGTTAGGTCCTATACTGATGGCAAGATATATAATAGTTCTTGGCAAAGACGAGGTAAAGTGATGTATCATCACTATAGTTGTTAAGTGATGGTTGTCGGTTAGAGAAACTCCCACAACAGTAATTGCATGGTTCCTCAAGGGGTTCTTCTTAGTATGGATGCGGGTATGAGACTTCATTCATGCATTGCACAAGTAGACTTTGAGAGGGATCATGAAATGTCTTTTATGATTATGAGTTGACAACATGTTTTAAACAGTTTTCTTTTTCCTTTATATTGCATTTGTTTTAAACTACTTTATAATGAAATAAGTTCAGCTAAGTATTCATGAGTTGAGAAGAGCCAAGGTAAGTGTTTCTTTTAGATCCTTTTCAAGCCTATGTTATGTTTAACATTCCAACTGACATACTCGTACATTCAATGTACTGATGTCAGTTCGCCTGCATCGTCTTATAATGCAGACGTAGGTAACTAGGATCGGCATTCCGGCGCATCGCTGATCCAGTTAGCAGTTCAGAGTCTATTGGTGAGCCTCCTTGCATTCCGGAGGATCTATTTTCATTGCTTTCTAGTTAGTTCATTAGGATGTTGTGGGGTTGTCCCAACATCCATCTCACTTGTTTTAGAGGCTTCATAGATAGTCAGCCAGATGTTAGTTCATTCGTCATCATTTTGTTATTGACTTATGTTCAGATTTGAGTTGCCATTTTGGCTAAGTTAAATGTTTATTTTCAAAACATTACGAGTTCAATTTGAGACAGTTAAGTTGTTTAGCATTTGGATTCCTTTCTTATTACATATAGGCTTCCGCTGAGTAAGTAAGCTAAGCCAAGGGTTCGCTTGGGGCCAACAATGGTTCTCGAGTATCGGCCACGTCCAGGGTGTAGACTCGGGCGTGATAGTATTGTCATGTGACAACCAAGTTTTGGGGGTATATAATTATAAATTTCTACATTATTTTATAGTATTAAACTTTTATTCTCGTTTTACTTCTGCATCCACAGTATTAGTTACTTTTTAGACTGACTTGTCTTGGTGGAATAAGACGAGTGTCATCACGTCCATTTTCCATACTCACAATCATCAACAACTTAGAGTATACAAACAAAATTACACATGATCGACAATCTCATATTGCTCCTAATTAAATAGGTTACCACTAGAATGAACCATAATAAATAACATGTAAACGTTATCCAATATGCTTTAAACTCTTATTAAAATTTAATATCTGGGCGACACTTTTGTCATACAACGATTGAGATGGAGCTCACTATTCCCTTCGTTTAATTGTTAGTAAACTCTCTTTATAATAGTGAACCCCACAACCACCACCCTTTGGATGTGACTTCAGGCTCGGATGACGAAATTCAAGAATCATTGTCTTGTTTGTTCTAACATTATACGAGACCAGCCAAAAACTTTTAGGTACCAAAATCATAGAGTTGTCATAGCATGACTTAATACGCATAGTGCAATGAAAGGTCACAAGTTTGTTCCGAAGGTCGGGTTGTATCATTACCCATACATCAAAAACAAACTTGTCGACTGAGTTCAAGATGGCAATGGAGTCACCAAGTGAGATCAGATTCACACTCCAACTATAGACGTCCTAACCATCTAGTGGTCATTCCATCTTTACAAACACCTCATTCCTAAAGTCAAATGAAAGAATTCTAAATTTAGGAGTCTCCGTTAACAGCCAATAATAAGATCCATTCAAATAATTAGTAGTGATAAATAATCTTTCTTGAGAATCAGTTTCGTCTAGGTTATGTTTGAATATTTTCCATGAATACCTAGATCATGAGTAGAATAGAGATCAATTAACTAGTATAGTACTAACATGACTTTATTCAAATATTATTTTCCTTCTCTTTAGAGCTATTCTTTTTTTTTTTCCCGATCTACATGACTAAAATGTAGAATGCAACTAAGTATTAATAAAATTAATGAGACTAATATGGTACAAAATCTATTATACTAGTATAAATAACAATTACCATTAAGTTAAAAGGACTACAATTTAAAATGGCGAACTTTTCATTTATTTATTTTTATTTTATTTTTTTGTGTGTTCTTGAATGGAAATACCGAGGTTCTATTGGTATGGATACCAATGATGGCGGAGATTTTCTCAAAGATTCAATCAAGGAAGGTTTACTCAGATTGTCTGTAAAGTTATTGTTGAGGTTCAAATCTGTCTATAAAAATTGATACACTCTTATAAAAAGTTCTAGTTTTATCTGTGATCGAACATTTAAATTTTAACAAGAACAATCCCCCATAACTCTTTAATTATGACTATGCTGCGCCCAATGATTGCCTCCCATCACTTTCATTTCCGATAATGGTATAGATTTCGTTACACATGAAGTAAATCAAAGAGAACTTGGGTTTATCATGATTCGGCTTGATAAATTCTTCAAACAAAAGCAATTGTTCTAGAATCATGAGATTCAAAGAGTGCTTAATATTTTGGAAAAATTCACCAATTAGATTGAAAGATTAAATAATGAACAACTTTTAGCTACCTCCACGATGTAGACAATTTTTTTAAAAAAAAATTCTCTTTATATTTTGGGTCTACTACTATAGTTTTCCACTTAATATGAAGTGGTATACAAAATATTTATATTCTTCAAAAAATAAATATGTAACTCGTCATTTACCTTTTTCAATCTTAAATATGTACAATAAAAGAGTATTTACTATTCAATCATAATGCTTTCTGATATTCTTTTTCTATGAAATTTGTGCAAACGTTATTGAATTTTCAAAATTTCACCTACTATTTTATATTCGCTCTACTCTTAACTGTGTGGAACATATTAAACCCTTCTAGGATGTAATTTTAATATGCTTTTTATACTATGAATTTCACTCGTGTAATTAAGAGTAAAATAAAAATTTTAAAATTATACAATTATTAAGTGTCATAAATAACCACTATGATAAATTTGATTCTTTTTTCCACTAGTCCAACAGCTGGTATACGATAAATGATCTTTTTCAGTGAAAATAAAGAATCTAGACAATGCTGGAGTAATAAAGTAAGAAAAAAGATACGATTAAAACTTTGGTTAATTAATTCTCAATTTTCTTACTTCCAACAAATTAAAGATTGATGTCTTTGTCTGAGCAGTTTTTTGAAGGTAGGTAATGATTCAAAATTAATACAATTATTAAGCTTGTAGTTTGGCCTCGTAACACTTTAGAAATAAACAAAAAATTTAGACAAGGTGAATTAGTTAGATTACAATTTATATTTTAATTGTAAGAAACCAATTAAAAATTTCTTTACCAAAAATTCAAATCAAGAGAGGTAATCATAATGTTTTAAATCACAAGAGAAGTTGGTATTACTAAGTCAAATTTGAGAGGTACTCTCTGAAATTATTCCGATTCGCATTTCCTAATTATTCTCAAAATTTAATTTGCGAAATACTCAAATGAAAACTTGTTTGATTGAATCATTTATAACTCAAAGTGTTTGTGCCTAATACATTTTTATTTAACACTAAAAACACAATCAAATAATGCATGCTTAAGATTGTTAATGTGAAAACTAATATTTATCTATAGGTACTAGCATTAGCTTTGACTAATACTAACTTGTAATGAACAAAAAAAATCTTTTTTTTGGTACATATTGTGATTATAATAGGCAGATGACGACATGAATATTTATTTTCTAAAGTATATAAATATTTTGTATCCCACTTCATATTAAATGGAAAACTATATTAGTAGCCCTAAAATATAAAGAGAAAAATATTATAAATTTTTGGGAAAAGGATCTGAAAAATACTCTAACTTTTAGCCGAAATTGTTGTTACGTTACCAAACTTTATGAAGGATCGCACTATTTAATAGTGTTTATTAAAGGTATATATGTGCCCACGTGGACACGTTACGATTTATAATTATGCAATATTTATGATGTCCACGTGGGCACATATATACCTTTAAAATACACTATTAAATAGTGTAGGAGGGGTAAAAGGTCATTTTCAAAGTTTGGTATCGTTACAACAATTTCGGTCAAAGTTCGAATATATTTCAGACTTTTTTCCTTAAATTTTTTAATATGGCCTTATAATACGCATATTTTATCTATATCGTAGAGGTAGCTAGAAGTTGCTCATTTACTCCTCATTTCTTTTTGTCTATATTTGTTTAATTAATTCTGAAAAGTTGTAGTTGGCTATTTATGAATATATTTGTCTTGTTGTAAAAAGAGAAGAAAAAAAGAAAACTCTAGCTACTTTTAATATTAGTTTGTTATACCATTCATTTAGAATAAATTATCCAAAAGAATTCGATTTGACAATTCATTATTATTACCTTTATCGACATTTTGCTTTTTTTTAATTTTCATCTAAAAAAGAAAAGTACAAGCCCATGGCCCAATCATGTCAAACCCAACCAAAATTCTCTTTTATTTTGTAAGGGAAATTTTTCAAAACAACAATATTTTAATATTTAATGGGATCTCATAGCCAAACTTTCAATATTTATTAAACATGTCAATATTTTAGTTTGTTATATTATTGATTTATGTATTTTTGTCATTTGTTTAATTTTAAAAAATACAATTAATTAATAAAGAATGGAGAAAATCAGGGGAAATAATATTTCAAATAAGGTAATTTTTAAATTTAAACCAACAAAGTTACCATAATTACTAATCATAATTTTGGTATAACTTTAAGTCGGCCTAGTTTTTTTTCCAGTACTCTTATCCTCTTTACATCTTTTATTTTTGGGTTTAAAATTTGCAAAATCCCTTTCCTATTATATGTGTTTGGTTCCACATTTGACATGACTTCTCTCTCTCTTATTCCTCATATTCCCAATATTGATTTTTAACACTCCATTGAAAATACTCAATCTATGTCGAATTGAAGTCGATTGATTTAAGATTTTTTTCTAGCATTTTAGAATGACTACAACATTAAAAAAAATACAAAATTTATTGACATACAAAGTGAGATTGAAAGACAAAGTGAGCACAAAAAATCTAAAACTTGTTAGCATACGTTTAGAATTAATACAAAATAAAAAAGAAATACAAAACTTGTTGGCATACAAAGTGAGATTGAAATACAAAATTATATTGAAATACAAAGTGAGCATAAAGAATCTAAAACTTGTTGGCATACATTTAGAATTAATACAAAATTAAAAAGAAATACAAAACTTGTTGGCATACAAAGTGAGATTGAAATACAAATTGATATTGCAATACAAAGTGAGCACAAAAAATACAAAACTTGTTGGCATATAGTTAGAATGAATAAAAAAAAAAAAAAAAAAAAAAATAAAAATTGTATGAAGCCTAATTTAGAATAGCATACAAAATTCTGTAAAACTATTTATCTATTGACACTTCCTGATCCAATTCATTACTTTTGAACGATTTATCCTAATATTGGCACTTTAAAAATGGCACTTCTTCATCTGGTACTTCTTCCAGATCCAGATCCAACATACAAAACATACAAAATATTTCGACAAAGGTTGAATTGTTTTTGAATGATTTCTAAGATTTCATAGAAAAATGGAAGATTTTGATTTTAAAAAAAGGCAAGGTTTAAGTTACTTGAGGATATGGAATAATGAAAGAAATTTTGAGAGTGAAAGAGAAAGGATAGAATTTGGGTAAAATGAATTATATTAGGATACATTTTATTTGTTAAAATATTGATATTTTGACATTTTTAATAATTATTTTAAAGTGTAGATATTTTTAATAATTATGTTAGGAAGTTTGACTAGTTAGCTAATTTATCCATTTTGTAATCAAAGAAGACCACGGCCCAATACTCATCTCATTTTCTTTTTTAATTGTTATATACTGGTATTTTCTAAATTTTATGCTATAACAAAAAAAATAGATCTTGAATTACGAATAAGAAAAGTAAGTTCGAATTAAGTTTTTTTTGTTGGAAAAGATTTAAAAAATTTGTCAAATCACCATAACTATATGATTTCCCCTGTTTTTTCTTTTTACAATATTTTGTTTAATTTTAGAAGTGTTCCAATAAAGTTTTATTTGTATTGATTTGATTTATATCCCAATGGGTTAATGCTCATTTACTCCTTGTTTCTCTTTTTGCCTATATTTTTTTTTTTATTAATCTAGAAAATTTATAATTGGTCATTTATGAATATATTTGTCTGGTTGTGAAAAGAGAATAAAAAAGGAAAAATACTAACTTATTTAAGATCATTTTGACCAATATTCCTTAAATGAAATTAGTAAATGTGATATGTATTATTTTTTCCTAAAAAATTTGATTGATTTTTCAAAATTGATTTGTAGCATAAAATTTTTAATTAAATTTCCCAAAAAGTAACATGTGCAGACTTTGATTTTGCCTATAAATCCTCTCCCAATTGTATGAACAACCTCTGCTTCATTCCTCTTCTAATTACCGTCGTATCTCCACCGTTCAACCACCACCAAACTGCCGTAAGCTCCATCACCGGTGGAGCCAAATTAACTGCAAAATTCTTTCGATCACTCAGGGAATTCTTCATCAAACAACTCGAGGCTTCCTATCAAAGGTGTGTTTAGATCTGTTTGATTTTGGATTGATATCTCATTTCTTTTGGGGGATTTTTTTCTTGTGTGGTACTACAATGGCTACGAGTAGGGCTTTTTCTGAAGAATCCTCAAGAGAAATTCTATTGAATTTGCCTGTGAAATCGTTGCTAAGATTCAAATGTGTATGCAAAAATTGGGGCAGTCTTATCAATAACCCTAGCTTTACTATAGACCACTTGAATTTAAGTAAGAAGAAGAAGCCTCCGCAACACTTGATTTATGATTATGGTGCAGCCGGTGATGCCCCTACCGTCACTTTGGTTTCCGATAAGGGTATAGATGAACAAAATTTCCAAAGGCTTGGAGATAATATCACCAACTTGTTAGGTTCTATTGATGGCATGTTTCTCTTAGAAAGACAAATTGGTAATGACATTTTGTGTGCATTATGGAATCCAGCTAACAGAGAGGTGAGACACCTCCCTGCCGCCGCAATTAGCTTTGAATCTTTTGCAGTTGGTCGTCATTTAGTGTTCGGATTAGAGCCTATGACTAAGGATTATAAAGTGCTTTACTATAATCAAATTGAAGAATATGCAACGATCTACTCATGTTCTAAGGATTCATGGAAAATATTTGAACATAACACAGACGTACATGAAAATTCTATGATGTGTCAAGAAAACTTTTATAATACTGCTGATTATCTGAATGGATCTTATTATTGGTTGTTAAAGGAGAAGAATAATAAATGTAGAGTTCTTTCATTTGACTTTGGGAATGAGGTGTTTGTAAAGATGGAAGGGCCACCACCTGGTAACGAGGATTATAGTTGGTCGGCAGATCTGCTGTTGCTTGGTGACTCCGTTGGTATCTTGAACTTTGTCGACGGGTTTGTTCATGATGTATGGGTAATGATACAACCAGGCGTTTGGAACAAACTTCTGACCATTCATCTCACTGCTCATACTAAGTCATTTTATGACAACTCTTTTATTTTGGTAACTAAAAGTTCCCGGCTGGTCTCATATAATGTTAGGACAAACAAGACGAGGCTTTTTGAATATCGTCATCCGGGCCTGAAGTCGAATTCAAAGCGTGATGGCTGTGGGGTTTACTATTATAAAGAGAGCTTAGTAACAATTAAACGACAAGGGAATAGTGAGCTCCATCTTAGTCGTTGTTTGACAAAAATGGTAAACAAATATTAAATTTCAATAAGAGCTTTAAGCATATTGGATAACATTTACTACATGTTATTTATTTATGGTTCATTCTAACTTTAATTAGGTACAATATGAGATTATCGTGTGTTTTTATACTCTTAAGTTGTTGGTGATTGTGATCATTTTAATATCATTAATTTTTATTAAAGTGAAGTGTATTTTAATTAATGTTGCATCTGTTATTGATATTGTTAGACATAAAATTACCTTTTATTTACCTTATAACTCTTGCATTGTTAATGTGAAAACAGTCGCTGAGGCAGCTGTGATTCCATTGTTTTGGCTTGTTGGACTGAGAATGTGTTTTGTTGAATAATACAATACTTGTTAACCGTCTTAGTTAGTTCACTCAATAGTCAAGATATTAGTAACATGAGTATAATGGTTCTTTGTACATTTTTCAGACATTAGGACCAGTGTAAGTGTTTCCTCTTCCATCAGGTCAAAACTCAAATGATAACTTGTTTGATTATGGTTTGGATTTCTTTTTACCTAATTTTTATGTAAATACTTTAGTGTTTGTGCATAATTCATTTTTATCTAACACAATCAAACAATGTATGCTTAACATTGTTAATATGAAAATTAATACTATTTGTTTATAATACCAAAGAATCATAGAAGAATTAGTCACATTGGCTTTGACTAGTTCTAAAGTGTAAGGGTTGTGGGGTTTACTATTATAAAGAGTGCTTAGTAACAATTAAACGACAAGGAAATAGTGAGCTCCATCTCAGTCGTTATTTGACAAAAATGATGTCCAGATATTAAATTTCAATAAGAACTTTAGCATATTCAATAACATTTACATGTTATTTATTTATGGTTCATTCTAGCTTGTACCGATTTAATTAAGTGCAATATGAGATTATTGCGTGTAATTTTGTTTGGACTACTTCAGAGTCATCTAAATTTGACTAGTCCTTTACATTAGCTTACTTCACATGACACTATTGTCCTATTTGAAGGAGTATAAATATTTTTTTTTAATTAAAAAAATATTAGTTTAAAAAAAGTGTCCTATTTGAAGTAGTATAAATATTTTTTTAATTAAAAAAATATTAGTTTTAAAAAAGTATTTTAAAAGAAAAAACTATTGATTTTTATTTAGAAAAAAAGATATTTCTGATCGATTTAACCAAACTATCAACTAAATGCATTTTTGTTGATTTCATATATATATAGATAGATAGATAGATAGATAGATGTGCATATACATATTTGGTTATGAGTAAATGAGTAATCTATATTAAAGACAATAGCCGAGTAAAGAATATTAATCACCACAATGTAATGAATTAATTAGTTGAATTTCTAAATCTTTACCCTTATTTTTCTTTTCTTTTTTTAGATGAAAAATATTAAAGAAGCAATGTGTCGATAAAGGTAAAATTAATGAATTGTCAAATCGAATTTGATTAGATAATTTATTCTAAATTAATTGTATAACTATTCTAAGTCAATATTAAAAGTAGCTAGAGTTCTCTTTTTTCTTTCTTTTTTCATTGTCATGACATCTTAAATTGTTCTGTTTTATGGACTTCACTTCCTCGAAATGGGTCTAAGGATGTCTATTCTCTACAGTTGTCTTATTGAACGTTGATACAAAATACTATCATATATCTAGAAGGCATTGCCTACTACAGTTGTAAAGTGTAATACGTGAAGATGTGCTTGCCTCATTAGAGGCATGGAATATACAGATTACACCAGAAGGACAAAGATAAAGTGTCTATGATATATGAAATAGCTCAAAGTTTGAGTAATAGTAAAATAATAATCAAATATGAAATGACAACACACCTCAACAATAGAGTTCTCACGATCTACAGAGTGTAAATGACTCACACTATATGTAACAATTCTTCAAGAGTGTATTACTAAGAGTGAGTTTAAAGGATTTATGATTGAAAGAGATCAAAGGTGATAGTTTACTCAATAATTTAGATAGTTTACTCAATAATTTAAGTAATTCAGAAAAGTTGTTATAGTTATACTATTTTTTGTCATGACAATGAAAAGAGAAGAAAAAAGTAAACTTTAGCTACTTTTAATATTAACTTGTTATAGTTATGCCATTCGTTTAGAATAAATTAACTAATCCAATTTGATTTGACAATTCATTAATTTTACCTTTATAGACTCTTTGTTTCTTTATTATTTTTCATCTAAAAAAAAAGGAGGATAAAAATTTGGAAATTCAACTAATTAATTCATTACATTGTGGCAATTAACGTTTGTTACTCAGTTACTGTTTTTAATATAGATTACTTTTCCATTGATTAATTAATCCAATTTTAATTATTTATTTTTGAAGGTTCACTAATAGAAGGTATATCTGATTGATATCAAAATATAGACCGATAAATTCATGTATTTGGTCTTTACTATATGTTTTGATACATTTATCATTTGCTTCTAAGTATCATCATGATTGAACAGTAAGAAGGGAGAGCGGGAGAGACAAGGAACGATAAAAAGAGATTATATAATTATTTAAAAGTATAATGGACTTTAGTAGAAATATTTTTCTAATTAGGTGAATTTTTCCAAAATATTAAGCACTCTACAATTGCTTTCATTTGAAGAATTTATCGGCCAAGTGAGTTTGAATTAAGTGTCGCAATGAAGTTTTTATTTGTATTGATTGATGTGTCAATGGGTTATTGCTCATTTCTCTTTCTATTATATATTCAAATCTTTCTTCTAAAATTAACACACAAGGGAGCTACACTTGTGATGACAAACTTCCAAATATTTTTTAAATTAAAAAAAAAATTAGTTTTGAAAAAGTATTTTAAAAGAAAAAAACTATTAATTTTTATTTAGGAAAAAAGATATTTCTTCTATTTAACCAAACTATCAACTAAATGCATTTTTGTTGATTTCATTAGTGACATTTTTTCTCTTTTTTCGTAGATGGAAATAGTTGACTAATGTGCATAGACATATTTGATTATGAGTAAATGAGTAATCTATATTAAAGACAAGAACCGATCGGGTAACAAACATTAATGGCCACAATATAATGAATTAATTAGTTGATCTCCAAATCTTTATACTTCTTTTTGTTTTCTTCTTTTAGATGAAAAATATAAAGAAGAAAATGTCGATTAAGGTAAAATTAATGAATTGTCAAATCGAATTTGATTAGATAATTTAGTCTAAATGAATGGTATAACTATAACAAGTTAATATTTAAAGTAGCTAGAGTTTTCCTTTTTTCTTCTCTTTTCATTGTCATGACAAATATATTCATAAATAGCCAACTACAACTTTTCTGAATTAATTTAAAAAATATATAGACAAAGAGAAATGAGGAGTAAATTAATGAGCAACTTCTAGCTATCTCCATGATGTAGATAAAATATGCATATCATAAGGCCCTATTTAAAAATTTATAAAAAAATTTCTCTTTATACTTTGGGGCTACTACTATAGTTTTCCACTTAATATGGAGCGGGATACAAAATATTTATATTCTTTAGGAAATAAATATTGACGTCGTCATCTGCATATTTTAATTTCAAATATATGTAGCCAAACAAGTTATCTATAAACAAAGAGAAATGAGGAGTAAATTAATGAGCATCATTCCTCCTCCGATTACCGTCGTAACTCCACCGTTCAACCACCACCTAACTACAAAAAAATGTTTTATCACTCAATGAATTGTGGGCTAACAGATCAAGGCTTCCAATTTGATGAATTCAGAATCTAAAGTTGTATCTTTTGCAAGTGTACTATCAAATTTCACAATCCAAGTTGCCAAAGGTTGGAGGCCATTGTATGATCATCTGCATGTGGTCGTAATTTATTGGTTGAGCTTCAGACGATGCAATATTAGTGAGAATAAGAATAGTCGCATTGGCTTTGACTAATACATATTAACTTGTAATCAACAAAAGATACGTTTTTGGTACATATTTGAGATTAAAATAGGTAAATGACGACTGAAATATTATTTATTTTCTAAAGGATATATAAATATTTTGTGTCCCACCTCATATTAAGTGGAAAACGATAGTAGTAGCCCAAAAATATAAAGATAAAATATTTTAAAATTTTTTGTCTACATTGTGGAGGTAGCTAGAAGTTGCTAATTAATTTACTATTTGAATGTTATTAGGTGATTTTTTCAAAAATTTTAAGCACTCATAATTCTAGTACAATTGCTTTCATTTGAAGAATTTATCGGCCAAGTAATAAGTTTGAATTAAGTGTCTGAATGAAGTTTTTATTTGTATTGATTGATGTCTCAATGGGTTATTGCTCATTTCTCTTTCTCATGTCTATATCTTTTTTTTTTAATTACTAATTTAGAAAAACTATAATTGACCATTTATGAATATATTTGTCTTGTATATATGTTGTGAAAAGAGAAGAAAAAAAAAGAAAGAAGGAAAAGTGTAGCATATATATTAACTTGTTACACCATTCATCATTTAGAATAAATTGTTCAATTTGACAAATCATTACTATTAAATTAAAGGGTATTATATATGACGTTCAACTTATACAATCTTTACTTACAATAACAGCCCATCAAATCTATTATATATTCAAATCTTCTCTTCTCAAATTAACACACAAGGGAGCTACACTTGTGATGACAAACTTCCAATGTAGAATTGGTCAGTGGTACTCATGCTTCCGACCCTGCAAAAGCTCAAAATCGTCCACATATAATATAATAAAAATTAAGTAAGTGCATCTATATATCATCCACAACATAATAATAATTATTAATATTAGTAAAATGTAACCATCATCGATCAACTATATATTATAATATTATTTTAATATTAGCTAGGAACATAGGCGACAGAGATTTATATATATATTAGTCTTCGATCCGATCCTTGATCCTTGATGAGCTAGTGATAAATTGCCTGAAAATTAATTAAGAAAAGAAAAAAACAATTACTAGTAGTTAATATAATTACATGCATGCAAAGGATCGGAGTATAGTATATATTAATATTTTACGTACGTACGTACCCTAGTTGGAAATATGAGATTGGGAACGTTTCCTCTACCACAGCCTCTTGTGGCTGTACTTTTGGGGCAAGATATAAATGTGTTGAGCGATTTGTCCAAACAGAAGTGAATTTGCTTTAAGAAGAAGTAAGAAGAACTGGCCCGCTCACATGAGATGTAAACATCAATATTTTTATCTTTTAACACTCGTTCGGAGATAAATGTCTTCATATCTGTTACAGTGTAAGCCTTATGATTTGTCGGACCCATTTCACCCTCCTTTAACGTTTTAAGCATATTTATCAGTCGTCTCGCAGGTGTTATCGCCCCATTAAAATATTCAACATCTGGGACGATTTCTGATGTGCAATACCCATGCTTTTCCCACTCATGCTTCCATAACAATTCGTCAGTCCAGCGAAACTCCAAAGAAGGCCAATACAACCCCAAGAAATTCTTTAGGCTCCTGTCATTTAACCACTGTATATAATATAATATAATAGTATTAGAAATATTATATATATAGAAATAATAAAATTAATAATTATACATGCACGTGTGGTACCACTTTTCGACCGTCTTTGGATTTGGAGGATCAGTACACGTAAAATCCCTTATTTACCTATGTATTCCGTGCACAACGCTGCTATGTATCCTGCTATGTGGAATGTATCAAACGCTATGTATCCCGTGCACAACACTATGTATCCCGCTATGTGGAATGTATCAAACCTAATGTATCCCGTGCACAACGCTATGTATCCCGCTATGTGGAATGTATCAAACCTAATGTATCCCGTGCACAAAGCTATGTATCCCACAAACATCATTTTAAAGGGATTTTTGGTAAATAGAAAACTAGAAGGGATAAGATGTTATTTAGTACTTATAATATGTGGTTCCTATAATTTATACTAAATTGAATTTGGGTCCTTCTTGGGCCAAATTCGCTGCTGATTTTGGGCTTAGTCTTAACTCCCTTTTTTGTAGACATCTGTTGTATATCAGTGTATACAGCTCATATATAAGCTCCGTTTCTTGCGTTCTGAACACCTGTATTTCGCCTCAACCCGGTATTGCAGCATTTCAGACTCCCTTATCTTATGACAACTTCTGAAACTCAAAAAATTGTGGAAGGTGACTTGAGTAGGATGTGGGGCCGATTATCCCAACACGATGCAAAGAGGAGAGTCCTCGAATGAATCCAATACATACAAAGAAAGGAGTAATGAATTAATATTAGCTCAAAATTGCATAGCAAAGTATTCGAATGGTAGAGAACAATGCATGAATCGTAAACACATGGGTGAAGAAGATCATTCCAAAAAATAAACAAACATAGAATGAACAATAGATAAATAGCACCTATATTTACTCACTTTAACCAATGGTATGCTCAAAGCTGCCAAATTCAAGGCAAACAACTTACTGGCACATGTTTTTAATACTCATATCAACACATGCTAATTAGGAGTTTGAACAAGATTGGTGCAAATATTATACTACACATGATATCAACCCAAGTAGTCAACTTTGAAACTTTCATACAACTAAATAATTGCTCGAATCCTATCAAATAACAATAGAAAAGTAGTATGGTGTATCGTATCGAATCGCCTGAATTATGTAAGATCGAGGCTAACAGAATTATGAAGTAAACACTAGAGATAAATTTATTAAGGTGGAGTCATATCCCACATTCGAGAACCAAATCATTTGTTGAAAATAATATATCGAAAAAAATCCCCCCTCAAAACAAGTAAAAGAGATGGGTTTATATAGGAATTGAAAAAGGGATTGAATTTTCAAATTTCAAATTCGAATTGCTCTACAAGGATCAGGTTGAGGAGCTGGAATTGCACGAAAATTCCCTAATGGCAATAAATTCGCAATGGACAAGCGATAAGGGTCGAGGACGAGTATCATGTTGAGATTTCGCCACCTCGCACTGTTCTTCGTACAAATTCGTAGTGGGAGGCAGAAAGAGGAAGAAGACGCGTGAAAGTTCTTGCTTTCCGTCTACCCTCACGCTGGAATTGCTTTCTTTGTTTGGTCACCGTGTATTGCCGTTGTGATGCCGATAACGTTAGATGGGGTCGGGTTTCTGGAAATTGTTTTGGGTTGGCTGGGAGTGAATAACAAAGGGAAACGAGCTGCTGATTTGATGAGTAAAAAGGCCCAAAAAACTTGGTCTCCAATGGAGTGTTACATTCGGCTATAATTGCAATAGAAATTAATTAATAATTTAGCCAAACAGGTTAAGAATTAACATTAGCAAATTCGGCTAGAATTTAAAATAGGGCGAATTCATTTATGAACTTCTTAATCTTAACGAAATAAAATAATCAATTTAATTATAAACTAAATAAATCAAAATTATACTCATAATTTAATAAAGTACTTACTAAAATTAAGATCTTTTTTAGACGATTTTCAAATATTTAAGAAACACATATAATTATAAAATACTATAAAAATCGACTAGACTTACTCAAAGTAACCTCGAGAAATATTTGAATTCTATAAAATTAATTATTCTAAATCGTTTGAAAATTGAGAAGCTCGCAAATTAATTCCTATCGAGGAGGGTCAAAATTGGGATTTTGATGACATTTGGTTATGAGTAAATGAGTATGTTGTTTTAAGAGTTTATAATGTTAGTATAAATAGGATAGTGGGTAGGGATATATGCAAGTGAGATAATATATCTCATTTTATATTATTATATGGACAAAATATGGAATTGATCTTGTTTGTTACTATTGTTATAATTGTCACTAATATTATTGCATCATCTGAAGCTCAACCAATAAATTACGACCCATGCAGATGATCATACAATGGCCTCCAACCTTTGGCAACTTGGATTGTGAAATTTGATAGTACACTTGCAAAAGATACAACTTTAGATTCTGAATTCATCAAATTGGAAGCCTTGATCTGTTAGCCCACAATTCATTGAGTGATAAAACATTTTTTTGTAGTTAGGTGGTGGTTGAACGGTGGAGTTACGACGGTAATCGGAGGAGGAATGATGCTCATTAATTTACTCCTCATTTCTCTTTGTTTATAGATAACTTGTTTGGCTACATATATTTGAAATTATGCAATCAAGTATTAGGTTCATGGCATATAATTGTACATATTTCGTCTTTCCCTTAGATTCGATTCATATATCTCTAATCCCATACATGTATGCATATTACGAAGCCATTAACAGGTTTATATCACACAACCATGAAATCAACCAACACCTAACCCTAGTTCACACGATGAGGCTTTTTTCTACGACATACGTCTGATGTAACACCTAGAAATACATATACAACCATCCCTTTATTCGGTGCACGAAAGCCTACATATGAATTCTACCATTAATTACCAATATACTACGCAGTGAATCATGGATTTATAACTACTCAATTAAATAAACCTAGCATATCTGGGCGCTAAGCAGTCGCAGAGGGATTGAAGCTCCAATCCTGGCTTCCGAACTACTAGAAGGTGGATTTTGAACGAAAATCCGCAAACTATCGACATCCTTACACTAGAAATCTCGTTCAACTTCCTTCCCAAGCCTAGAGCAACCTTTTTAGGGTTTTTGGGGTGATCCTCACCTCTTTTTGGTGTATTGGGAAAATGAGAAATTAAGACTTCGCGTTATTTAAATTCTGTCCTGTCCTTCTCGCTTTGGCGCGCACTATCCCGCTGGAGAGCCGCCACCCTAGCGACATCTGTCCCGCTCTGGCGGGATGATGGGCCTAGTTTTCCTTGACGTTTCGCCTTTCCTAAATAACGACGGTTTGGGTCGTTACAAAAGTTTTCGACTGGTCTTGTATAATGTTAAGGAAAACAAGACAAGGTTTCTTGAATTACGTCATCCGAGCCTAAAGTAACATTTAGATGGAGATGGTTATAGGCTTTATTATCATAAAGAGAGCTTAGTAACAATTAAGACAAGAAAATAGTGGGCTCCATCTTAGTCGTTGTTTGACAAGAGTGGTGTCCAAATATTAAATTTCAATAAGAGCTCTAAGCATATTGGATAACATTTACATGTTATTTATTTATGGTTCATTCTAGCTTCAATTAGGTGCAATATGAGATTATCGTGTGTAATAGTGTTTTTATACTCCAAGTTATTGGTGATTGAACCAATCTTTTGTCTTGTCACTTGTGTATAATTGATTCAAAATTCATATATGTATATTAAAAAAATTACCTTGTCAATAAAAATGTAATTTTTTAGTCGATGAGGTTCACATAAACATCCTCCCGCTCCCTAGGTTCGTCCTTGTTTATAGGTTGGAGTAGGCGCCTAAACTTTCACCAATCTTTTATATCTGTATTGTTTTAAAAGTATAAAGGTCCTTATAAATATTAATTAAATTTTTTGTCATCCATCAAAATACTCTATAATAGACAAACTTATCATTTAGTTATTTTTTAGGAACTAGGATATTGATATTAATGGGAAACATATAAGTTATATGTAAAAGTGTATCCTTATTTTGTTAGATTGATTTTTGGTAAATAAATTTTACAATAGATTATAGACAAAAGACTTTCCCCCCCTTTGTTTGTGGTAAATTTAATTGTATTAGAACTTCATAGTTAATAAAGGGAAAAAAATTTGAACTATATTCGAACTTTCATCGAAATTGCTGTAATAATTTCAAACTTTGTGCAGGACCTATTATCCCCTGCATTATTTAATAGTGTATTTTAAAAATATATAAGTGTCATCTGGACAAGTTACTATACATATTGATATAATATTTATGATGTCCACGTGGGCACCTATATTTATATTTAAAATACACCATTAAATAATGCAAGGGAGTAATAGGTCGTGACCAAAGTTTAGGATTGTTATAACAATTTCGGTCAAAATTTGGATATATTTCAAATCCTTTTCTCCTTAATAAATGAATCATGGAGGATACGTGAGCATTTTGCAATGGACTCTTATAGATTGCTTAGTGACATTAATTAATTCCTTAATAAAGAAGAAATTATAAGTGATACTATTTTTCTTATGGATTGATTAGTGACATTAATTATAATTGCTTAATAAAGAAGAAATTATGAGTGACACTATTGTCCTATCTGAAGTAGTATAATAATTTTCTAATTAAAATAATATAATTTTAAAAAAAGTACTTGAAAAGAAAAACTATTATTTTTTATTTAGAAAAAAAGATATTTCTCATCTATTAAACCAAAAAACAATCAACTAAATATATTTTTGTTGATTTCATTAATGCCATTCAACACATAGTACTTGCCTTGTTATTCATTTTTCTGCAACAGATTCCCGAAATTAAGGAACGCAAAGTGTAAGTTTTCTTTTTTAAAAAATAGATTAGTTTTTCAAAATTTATTTGTATCACATAAAATATTTTGGTTTATTACATTTAATGGATTTATATATGGTAGTTTTGGTATGTGCATACTGCAGAGCTATAAATACTTTCCCCCGAATTGTATATATTTGTTCTCTATTCTAACCGCCGCATCTCCACCCCTCCGCTTCATTCCTCCTCCGATTATCGTCGTAACTCCACCGTTCAACCACCACCTAACTACAAAAAAGTTTTGTCACTCAACGAATAATTGTGGGCTAACAGATCTGTTGAATTCAGAAACTAAAAGCAAAGGTGTGTTTGATTTTGTTGATATCTCATCTCATTTGCTTTTCAATTTTCTGTGTTGGTGGAATTAGTATGGCTTTTTCTGAAGAATCATTAAGAGAGATTCTACTGAGTTTACCTGTGAAATCGTTGTTACGATTCAAATGTGTGTGCAAAAATTGGGGCAATCTTATCAATAACCGTAGCTTCACTATAGACTACTGTAAGAAGAAGAAGCCTCCGCAACACTTGATTTATGATTATGATGCAACCGATGATGCTCCTACTGTCACTTTGGTTTCCGATAAGGGTATAGATGAACAAATTTTTTTTTCAAAGATTTGGAGATAATATTACCAACTTGTTAGGTTCTATTGATGGTGTGTTTTTCATAGAAAGACAAATTGATAATGGCATTTTGTGTACATTATGGAATCCAGCTAACAGAGAGGTGAGACAGCTCCTTGCCGCAACAATTGATTTTATACCTTATGATAAACACTTTCGTCATTTAGTGTTCGGATTAGAGCCTATGACTAAGGATTATAAAGTGGTTTACTATAATGCTTTGGAAGAATATGTAGCGATCTACTCATGTTCTAGGGATTCATGGAAAATATTCAAACATAACCTAGACGTAGACATAGAGGGAAATAATATATTTGAAATAAACATTTTAAAATCTACTGATTATCTGAATGGATATTACTATTGGCTGGTAAGGGAGAATAATAAATGTAGAATTGTTTCATTTGCCTTTGGGAATGAGGTGTTTGTAGATATGGAAGGGCCACCAGCTGGTCACGAGGATTATCATTGATTGGCAAATATGATGTTGCTTGGTGACTCCCTTGGCATCTTGAACTTTGTGGACGGGTTTGTTCATGATGTATGGGTAATGATACAACCAGCCGTTTGGAACAAACTTGTGACCATTCATCTCACTACGCGTATTAAGTCATATTATGACAACTCTATCATTTTGGTAACTAGAAGTTCCCGACTGGTCTCATATAATGTTAGGACAAACAAGACAAGGCTTTTTGAATTTCGTCATCATGGCCTGCATTATTATCCAGAGATTGGTGGTTGTGAGGTTTACTATTATAAAGAGAGCTTAGTAACAATTAAACGACAAGGGCATAGTGAGCTCCATCTCAATCGTTGTATGACAAGGGCCATATATTAAATTTCAATAAGCGCTTAGAGCATATTGGATAACATTTACAGGTTCTTTAAAATTTATTTATGGTTCATTCTAGCTTGTAACCTATTTAATTAGGTGCAATATGAGAGTATTTTTGTTTGTATACTCTATAAGTTGTTGGTGATTGTGAGCATTTTAATATTATTATTTTTTATTAAAGTGGCTCATCCTAAGTATCTTTTAATGAATGTTGCATTGTGCTGCATCTGTTATTGACATTGTTAGATATAAAATGTTCCTTATAGCTCTTGCATTGTTAATGTTAAGATAGTCGTCGAGGCAGCTGAAAAGAGAAGTAAAAGGAAAACTCTAGCCACTTTTAATATTAACTTGTTATTTCATTCATCTACAGTAACTTGTCTAATCGACACTTTACTTCTCTATTATTTTTCATCTAAACAAAGAAAAGAAATAATGTTATTGATGGACGATCACTTATATTCAAGAATTCTCCAACCCCACTATGTTATTGGGTATGTAATGCAGTCGTTGCTTTCAGAATGAGAATTAGTTACAATCATTATTTTTAGGCAATTAGCATTAGTATCATACTCTATATAGCATGCATTCAAGTTTACATATCTCTTTTATAATTCAAATGGTTTGGATTTCTTTTAGCATTAATTTGTTGCTAGCAGAGGAGCATCATAATATCACATATAAAATACGTCTAAAGAGCTTACCAAAGAAAAAAACAAGTTAAATCCCTTGTAGCTGAAAGGTGCACTGCTGCACAAGAACCAATTCCAAGTCAAGTTATAAATGACAATATTATTCATTAGACATTATATATTTGTCATGGCATTAATTATAAGCTAAAATTACATATACTTGAATATATGACAAGATTTGGATCTCTTTTTGAGACCCCATTCTATTGGGGTACTATTTAAGAAAGTTACAGGAACTCTAAAAAAAAAAAAAAACTTTCGGATCTCATCAAGTGTATTCCTACAAGTGGATTCTGGGAAAGAGTGGGGTATATGCATAACTTACCCCCTAGTGATGGCCAACACACTCCTTAACACTTAAATCCATGCCTACTGATATAAAGCACAAAAAAATTTGAGTGAAACAATTTATCAAACATCTAACAAAATGCGTATCAACAAATGTTCAAAGATAGAAGACATGAAAAAACTGAAAAACTATAAAAATCTGAAGCCATCAAAAGTGATGATAAGTTTAAAAGGGAGAAAACACCTCAAAAGTGTTGTCGTTAAGCCTATTATGTATCCACCTCTTTTTAGTTGTCTCCACCCGATCCAGTGTAATAGTTTGCTCCAGTGGCCTTCCACACTCGATGAACCCTAATTATACTTCACTTACAGACACAAATTGAAGGAAATTGAGAATTGAAAATAACTAGGACAAGGATATGGGGGGACCTAATTTGGTTCTGATGAAGAACCAATAGTTTAATTTTCTCCTAAAAGGATTTGCACTTGAAATTACTAATCTTTTACCAATAAAAGTTTAATTGCCGCAATACGTAACTTCCGAATATAAATTAGTGACATTTAATTTAATTAATTGTCACTAAGTGTCCCAATGAAGTTTTTATTTGGATTGATTCATGTCCCAATGGGTCATTGCTAAGTTACTCCCCATTTCTCTTTCTCATGTTTATATCTTTATTTTATTAATTAATTTAGAAAAATTATAATTAGCCATTTATGAATAATATTATATATATATGTTGTGAAAAGAGAAGAAAAAAAAGAGAGAAGGAAAAGTGTAGCATATATATTAACTTGTTACACCATTCATCATTTAGAATAAATTGTTCAATTTGACAAATCATTATTAAATTAAAGGGTATTATATATGATGTTCAACTTATACCATCTTTACTTATAATAACAGCCCATCAAATCTATTATATATTCAAATCTTTCTTCTAAAATTAACACACAAGGGAGCTACACTTGTGATGACAAACTTCCAAATATTTTTTAAATTAAAAAAAATTAGTTTTGAAAAAGTATTTTAAAAGAAAAAAACTATTAATTTTTATTTAGAAAAAAAGATATTTCTTCTATTTAACCAAACTATCAACGCTCATTTCTCTTTCTCATGTCTATATCTTTTTTTTTTTATTACTAATTTAGAAAAACTATAATTGACCATTTATGAATATATTTGTCGTATATATGTTGTGAAAAGAGAAGAAAAAAAGAGAAGGAAAAGTGTAGCATATGTATTAATGTTACACCATTCATCAAAATGAATTTGACAAATCATTACTATTAAAGGGTATTATATATGACGTCAACTTATACAATCTTTACTTATAATAACAGCCCATCAAATCTATTATATATTCAGATCTTTCTTCTCAAATTAACACACAAGGGAGCTACACTTGTGATGACAAACTTCCAATGTAGAATTGGTCAGTGGTACTCATGCTTCCGACCCTGCAAAAGCTCAAAATCGTCCACATATAATATAATAAGAATTAAGTAAGTGCATATATATATCATCCATAACATAATTATTATTATTAATATTAGTAAAATGTAACCATCATCGATCAACTATATATTATAATAAAAAATATATAGTAGTCTTTGATCCGATCCTTGATAATTAAACAGCTTCCTTGATGAGCTAGTGATAAATTGCCGATTAAGAAAAGAAGGTTCAAAACCTGGAAATATGAGATTGCGAACGTTTCCTCTACCACAGCCTCTTGTGGCTGTACTTTTGGGGCAAGATATAAATGTGTTGAGCGATTTGTCCAAACAGAAGTGAATTTGCTTCAACAAGACGTAAGAAGAACTGGCTCGCTCACATGAGATGTAAACATCAATATTTTTATCTTTTAACACTTTTTCGGAGATAAATGTCTTCATATCCGTTACGGTGTAAGCCTTATGATTTGTCGGACCCATTTTACCCTCCTTTTAACGTTTTATGCATATTTATCAATCATCTCGCAGATGTTATCGCCCCATTAAAATATTCAACATCTGGGACGATTTCTGATGTGCAATACCCATGCTTGGCCCACTCATGCTTCCATAACATTTCGTCAGTCCAGCGGGCCTCCAAAGAAGGCCAATACAGCCCCAAGAAATTCTTTAGGCTCCTGTCAACAAAATTTGTCAAGAGAAAAGAAGGTTCAAAACCATTAAAAGAGAAAGCCAATATTGAAAAGAGAAGAAAGACCAACAATGTTGCTTCCAATAGCAATGCAAAAAAACTTTAGGAAGAACAAGAAGAAACACTAAAAGAAGTATCAAACTCTTGTTTGATTTTTTTTATACAGATGAATACTTGGATATATTGAGTACTTGTATTTTATTCTTTTTCTATAGCCATTTGCATGCAAGTATAAACATAAGGTTAAACTGTTGATTAGTTAATATATGGATATTTTGATAAATGAATACATTTGATAATAGCAACAAATACTTTTTTTTCTTATATTCAATGCTTTATAAATTCAATTCATTTGGTATAATATTTATATTTACTAATATGTTTAATCAAAATTGTTTGTATTCTATATATTTTTTAGAGACTATACGTATCACTTGTGGGCTGAGGTCATGTCTAGTCCTCCTTGCATCTTTTTTTTTTTTTTTTTTTGTGTAATACAACATAACTTAGAGGTTCATCTCTAGTTAATTAATTACAAAAAAAATACGTTTTGGAAATTATAGTTTTACTCGAAAAAATAAATAAAAGAAAAATGACTTGTTTCAAAAAATTGACTAAACTTATGATTTTAAGTGAAATCGAATTTCCAAAAGAACAGAGTCACCACTTAATTCTTTTAGTAAAAATCAAGAAAAAAAACTTAAGGTTTTCAAAAGAACTAAACATATAAAATCAATTGAAAATAAAAGGGTTCGAAGTTCAATGTACATTCCGAGAAGGTATTAGGCCCTCGAAATGTATGCTAACTTGCGGTTGACCAGCAATTTGACTAAAATGACTAACTCGAAAAAATAACTAAGTAAGAAAACTCATTTTTTTTATTTAGAAGTAGATAAACCCAAAAGAGATTTTTAAAGAAAGATAACTCATGTGTTGCAAGACAAAAAATAAAACTAAGTAATAAATAAAATATAAATATTTTAATTTAATATAAAAATAAGAGAAGTGACTTTTCTTTTGGGGACTTACTTAAATTAAACCAAACAAATCAAGTTAAAGTTAAACAAAGCAAACAATAAATAATTACAATTAAATAATTTAGGAGAGTAAGGGACAAATTACTTAACTACACTCATTTACTTACCTTAATATCCATTTATCCCTACTTATTTCAAAAATTTCAAAAATCCCTTATTTACCTATGTATCCCGTGCACAACGCTATGTATCCTGCTATGTGGAATGTATCAAACGCTATGTATCCCGTGCACAACGCTATATATCCCGCATGTATCCCGTGCACAACGCTATGTATCCCGCTATGTGGAATGTATCAAACCTAATGTATCCCGTGCACAACGCTATGTATCCCACAAACATCATTTTTAAGGGATTTTTGGTAAATAGAAAACTAGAAGGGATAGGATGTTATTTAGTACTTATAATATGTGGTTCCTATAATTTATACTAAATTGAATTTGGGTCCTTCTTGGGCGAAATTCGCTGCTGATTTTGGGCTTAGGCTTAACTCCTTTTTTTGTAGACATCTGTTGTATATCAGTGTATACAACTCATATATAAGCTCCGTTTCTTGCGTTCTGAACACCTGTATTTCGCCTCAACCCGGTATTGCAGCATTTCAGACTCCCTTATCTTATGACAACTTCTGAAACTCAAAAAATTGTGGAAGGTGACTTGAGTAGGATGTGGGGCCGATTAGCCCAACACGATGCAAAAAGGAGAGTCCACGAATGAATCCGATACATACAAAGAAAGGAGTAATGAATTAATATTAACTCAAAATTGCATAGCAAAGTATTCGAATGGTAGAGAACAGTGCATGAATCGTAAACACATGGGTGAAGAAGATCATTCCAAAAAATAAACAAACATAGAGTGAACAATAGATAAATAGCACCTATATCTACTCACTTTAACCAATGGTATGCTCAAAGCTGCCAAATTCAAGGCAAACAACTTACTGGCACATGCTTTTAATACTCCTATCAACACATGCTAATTAGGAGTTTGAACAAGATTGGTGCAAATATTATACTACACATGATATCAACCCAAGTAGTCAACTTTGAAACTTTCATACAACTAACAGTATTAAAACTCAACTCCAAAAATAATTGCTCGAATCCTATCAAATAACAATAGAAAAGTAGTATGGTGTATCGTATCGAATCGCCTGAATTATGTAAGATCGAGGCTAACAGAATTATGAAGTAAACACTAGAGATAAATTTATTACAGGAGCCATATCCCACATTCGAGAACCAAATCATTTGTTGAAAACAATATATCAGAAAGAAAATCCCCCCTCAAACAGTAAAAGAGATGGGTTTATATAGGAATTGAAAAAGGGGATTGAATTTTCAAATTTCAAATTCGAATTGCTCTACAAGGATCAGGTTGAGGAGTTGGAATTCGTACGAAAATTCCCTAATGGCAATAAATTCGCAACGGACAAGCGATAAGGGTCGAGGACGAGTAGCATGTTGAGATTTCGCCACCTCGCACTGTTCTTCGTACAAATTCGTAGTGGGAGGCAGAAAGAGGAAGAAGACGCGTGAAAGTTGTTGCTTTCCGTCTATCTTCACGCTGTTGACACCCAATTTTGGACATCCACAATATAGATTAATCATCAAGCTTCTTCAATTTTAAACGATTTAAAATAGTTAGTTTATAAATATATATATATATATGGTTTGCAAGTTATTTTAAATATATTTGTCACTTTTTATAATTTTTAGATAATATATATGTTTTACATAAATATGTATATAATTACCATATTTTATGAATATTCAAAAAAATGTCTCAAAAAAAAGTGTGTTTTAGTTAAACATTCAATTAAATCAATTTGGTTTAAAGTATACTTATAAGTTATTTAGCTAATTAGTTTAATTATTCTTATATTATGAAAATTGCATTTTTATTAATTTACGTTCTTTAAGTTTTGGCCGTAGTTTAAGTTAATTAGTTTATAACCAAATTAATTATTTTATTTCGTTAACATTAAGAAGCTCATTAATTAATTTATATCAATTCATCTTATTTAGTTTTAGCCAAATTCACCAATTAGATTTAATTTGGCTAATTTCTTAATTTCCATTGGCCAACTTTGAGATCCATTTGTTTATTTTTTAAAATCCAAATATAACCAAAAGTTTGCTCTTTGATTGGGCCAAATTTAAGATCAAATTTGGCCCAAATTCCACTCCATTCTCAAAACCCACTCAACAGCCCAACCCCTTTGTCCGTATCCCCCCTATTCCATTTTGATTTTTCAGCAACAAATAACCCATTCCCAACCCACTTTTTATCCCCTTTAACCCAGCCCATCTTGACCCGACCCAACCCCTTTTTCCTTTGTAATTTCAACGCAATCACACAACAATTCCAAACAACAGCAAACCGACCCCTGCCTCCATTTTCTTCTTCTTCACGTGAGAATCCCGAAAAATCCGGCGAAAAATTTGTGAAATCACCCATACCTTGCAGCAGCCGTCCCGTCCCCTCTTTCCCGTTTCAGAAATTTCCCATCACTTTGACTGTGGTTTCGAAAATAGCAGAGGGGATGGAAATTTTTGTTTGAATTTTTCTCAACGGATTTCACCCCCTAAATCACCCCAATCTTCCTATAAAAGCTCTCCATGCTCAAGTGATAAGGGGGCTTGGAAGAAAAAATTGGAAATCTTTGATAAGAAACAAAGAGGGAATATTGAAAGGATATAGAGAAGGGAGACATAATATAGTTATATAAAAATCCATCAAAAGGTTCTCTTTTGGTTTTCTAGCGGTTAGGCTAAAGGTTTTTTAATTCCGAATTTCCATCTCAAGCTTCCTTGCTTTTGTTCGGAATCTCTCGTAGTCAGGAAGGTTGGTCTTTGCTCAACTTGAGTTCTCAGTTCGCTGCCCGGAAATAAGTAAGTCCTTTTCTTGGTTCTTTTTTTTTTTATCCTCGGCTCTTTTGTGTTGTTCTGTTCATGATGTGTTCGTGTTCGGTTTATGCGTTAATTTCGTTTTGATCTCTATATGTTAGGATTCGGATTAATGAGTTTTAGTTAGTAACATCTTTTCTTTCTATATGCGTGTTATCCGTCTATAAACTCCATTTGGAGTTGGTTTAGCGTTATTTCCGAGCATGTTCGATCTCTTCCTGACCATGAATTCTCCACGGTTCGATTCTTTTGTGTTGTATTTCCCATTTCTGGTTTTAGTTGAATGTAAAAAAGGATCTTTCTAGTCGTCTGCGGTACATGTTCTTTATCTATGGTATTTTGTTGTGTTCAAGTAAGGTAATCATCTGATGATATAGTTTCCACTTATCTAAAGAGTGTGAGATTCTTTTCCTTTGTATTGTGTCCTTATCTGTTCCATCTCGCCTCTTATGAGCTAGTAATATTTGCTTTAGTTTCTTTATGGCTTATTATTTTGAAGATTTCTATCATGCGTAGGTATCGATTTCGATGTTTTGTTATTTGCGGCTTTTCTTGAATGGTTACACTTTGTTTTCCTTCTCTTTTCTTTTCTAAATGGAGGATTAAGACCATCAATAAGCTGCTGTCCAGAATGTTCTAAATGGAGGATTAAGACCATCAATAAGCTGCTGTCCAGAATGTCGGCATTTAGAATTGTATTTTGTTCCTAACTCGAGTCATGCCTGCTCGTTTCTTATTGCGCATACCATTTACATGCTTATCTGTGGCTTGCATTAGTAAAGTTTTCATAAAGATGCTTTAAATTTCAAGTGTGTGCATTATTTATGTAGCCTTGTGAAGTTTGAATGTATGTCCGTCAAGTTTTGGTAGTCTTTGGGTATGGGATTTGTTTGATCTAGCTTCTTAGTTTATATGAATGATTGTTGTCGAGATTTTGGAAAGTAATATTGTGAGGACATCTTGTTGAAATGATTCCATTCCATAGAGGGAGTCTATTCCGTTATTTGCTAATCATAAGAATGATCTAATTTTGTTCTTGATAATTTTTAATCCTTCTCATAACAATATTAGATAGAGGATAATTCCGATAGTCCGTTTTTTTTTTTTTTTTACTGATAATTGCTTCTTCATCTTTATTCATGTATAAGTCTACTTCATTTAATCACCGTTAGTTTTTAGTTAGTCACTACCATTTGATGTTTCATCTTATTATGTGAAGTTAGTTTAATTTAAATGAAAGTTCATTAAGTATTGTATGCATTCCTTTGTCATATTTGCATGACATTGGTAGCGAACTAATCACATGCCTATTTTGTCTTATTTCTTTCTCATGTATCTTGGTTGTATTGCATATATTTAAAGTGTCCGCCATCACTAATTCTTGTCTTGTTTTTTTCTTGTTTTCAATGCGTGAATCTGCCTTGGGTCCTCACGAACTTCTCTATTTCCATTTGCATACCGATTTGGGCCGTAAAGGCCCAAATTTGCTCTTCTTACTCGAGTCAGCCCCCTTTGGCAAGTTGCGAGACTGACGTACAGGTTGAGGTCGATGAACGTGGGCTGGAAATTTAATTTGCAGGCCTCCAAAAGCTCAACAAATGGCTGTATACCTGCTGTGTACACATGATACAGGTCAAAAACGCAAAATACAGGGCTAAGGTGAAATATAGGTGTCCGGAAGCAAGAAATACCTGAAAAGAGCTAATATATACGCTCATATACACTGATATACATCCACCGTATACCAAAAACGGGAATTGGGTTAAGCCCAAAAATTTCATCAAATTTGGCCCAAAAGGAGGCCCAAATTCAACTTCTCTCTTACTCTTTAATTATTTAATTGCGATTATTTATTGTTTGTTATTTAACTCTAATTTTATAAATTTTAATTAACTTAATTAGATTCCCCAAAAGATGAGTTATTTCCTTGTGTTGGTTAACTTTTAATTTATTTATTTTTTAATCTACTTTATTAATTAAAAATGTTGGCCAAATTATACATTTTTAAGTTAAATCTTTTGTTCTAAAAAAAAACTAAAAAAAATAAACAAAACAACAACATATTCTTTAGTGTCTCACACTCAATCGCTTTTTTTTTCTCGTTTAAAAATGATTTAAAGGTCAGTATTTTTTCCTCAAGTAAACTTAAAAATAAAATTATATATATATATGTATGTATGTATGTATATTCTTTACTTGGACATTTTTCTCAAAAAAGGTTAGTCAAAACTTTGCTTTCATTCCTCAATTAATTAAAAAATGATTTTTGTGTTTAAATTTATTAAATTGGTTTAAATTATTTATTTCAAAACTCATTAAACAAATTCTAATTAATCTAGTTTTATTAAAATTCTAACTACTTGTATTTTGAGTCAAATGTTCCATTTTGGATCCCTTCCTCTAAAATAAAAATAATGCGTCATTTACTTAATTATTTTCTCAAAGTTAATCAAATATATCATAAGTTATTGCTTTTTCATGCTAAATCTTTATCTTTTCTAGAATTAGTCAAAAAATATTTTAGTCAAGTCGCAGGTCAACCGCGTGTTAGCGGGTACTTCGAATGCTTAAACCCTTCTCGAAGTGCAAATTGAACCCCGAACCCTCTTTGGTATTTTCAAGTGATTTTTTCTGTTTAAATCTTTGAAAATTATAAGTTTTCTTAATTTCTTTAAAAAATTAAGTGGCGACTCTTTTCTAAGTATTTTTCTCAAATTGTTTTATACTTAGAACATTTCAAAAAGTGATTTTTCTAGAGATAGTCAAATTACGACACAAAACACGCTGGAATTGGACGTCACTGTTTGGTCACTGTGTATTGCCGTTGTGATGCTGATAACGTTAGATGGGGTCAGGTTTCTGGAAATTGTTTTGGGTTGGCTGGGAGTAAATAACAAAGGGAAACGGGCTGCTGATTTGATGAGTAAAAAGGCCCAAAAAACTTGGTCTCCAATGGAGTGTTACATTTGACTATAATTGCAATAGAAATTAATTAATAATTTAGCCAAACAGGTTAAGAATTAACATTAGCAAATTCGGCTAGAATTTAAAATAGGGCGAATTAATTTATGAACTTCTTAATCTTTAACGAAATAAAATAGTCAATTTAATTATAAACTAAATAAATTGAAATTATACTCATAATTTAATAAAGTACTTACTAAAATTAAGATCTTTTTGAGACGATTTTCAAATATTTAAGAAACACATATAATTATAAAATACTATAGAAATCGACTAGACTTACTCAAAGTAACCTCGAGAAATATTTGAATTCTATAAAATTAATTATTCTAAATCATTTGAAAATTGAGAAGCTCGCAAATTAATTCCTATCGAGGAGGATCAAAGTTGGGATTTTGATGACATATTTGGTTTTGAGTAAATGAGTATGTTGTTTTAAGAGTTTATAATGCTAGTATAAATAGGATAGCTGGGTAGGGATATATGCAGTGAGAGAATATATCTCATTTTATATTATTATTATATGGATAAAATATGGAATTGATCTTGTTTGTTACTATTGTTATAATTGTCACTAATATTATTGCATCGTCTGAAGCTCAACCAATAAATTACGACCCATGCAGATGATCATACAATGGCCTCCAACCTTTGGCAACTTGGATTGTGAAATTTGATAGTACACTTGCAAAAGATGCAACTTTTGGCAACTTGAGTTTCTGGTTTTTAATGGCCTCACTTGCAACATTATTGACAAGCCAAAAAATTAATAAAAACTAAATTAAAAGGGAAATGTGTACTAATTAACTTGTTACAACATTCAGTTAATCAAATTCTAAAAACAACATCGAGGTAACTTGAAGTTGCTCATTAGTTTACTTCTCATTTCTCTTTGTCTATAGTTAACTTTTTTGGGTACATATATTTGAAATTAAAATATACAGATGACGACACAAATATTTATTTCCTAAAGAATATAAATATTTCGTATCTCACTTCATATTAAGTGGAAAACTATAGTAGTAGCCCCAAAGTATAAAGAGAAAAATATTTAAATTTTTTAAAATAGGGCCTTATAATATGCATATTTTGTCTACATCGTGGAAAAATTCAAAGAGTGCTTAATATTTTGGAAAAATTCACCAATTAGATTCAAAGATTAAATAATGAACAACTTTTAGCTACCTCCACGATGTAGACAAAAAATTTTAAAAAAAATTCTCTTTATATTTTGGGTCTACTACTATAGTTTTCCACTTAATATGAATTATATTCTTCGAAAAATAAATATGTAACTCGTCATTTACCTTTTTCAATCTCAAATATGTACAATAAAAGAGTATTTACCATTCAATCATAATGCTTTCTGATATTCTTTTTCTATGAAATGTGTGCAAACGTTATTGAATTTTCAAAATTCCACCTACTATTTTATATTCGCTCTACTCTTAACTATGTGGAACATATTAAACACTTCTAGAATGTAATTTTAATATGCTTTTTTTACTATGAATTTCACTCGTGTAATTAAGAGTAAAATAAGAATTTTAAAATTATATAATTATTAAGTGTCATAAATAACCACTATGATAAATTTGATTCTTTTTTCCACTAGTCCAACAGCTGGTATACGATAAATGATCTTTTTCAGTGAAACTAAAGAATCTAGACAATGTTGGAGTAATAAAGTAAGAAAAAAGATACGACTAAGACTTTGGTTAATTAATTCTCTATTTTCTTACTTCCAACAAATTAAAGATTGATGTCTTTGTCTGAGCAGTTTTTAAGGTAGGTAAAGATTCAAAATTAATACAATTATTAAGCTTGTAGTTTGGCCTCGTAACACTTTAAAAATAAACAAAAATTTTAGACAAGGTGAATTAGTTAGATTACAATTTATATTTTAATAGTAAGAAATCGATTAAAAATTTCTTTACCAAAAATTCAAATCAAGAGAGGTAATCGTAATGTTTTAAATCACAAGAGAAATTGGTATTACTAAGTCAAATTTGAGAGGTACTCTCTGAAATTATTCCAATTTGCATTTCCTAATTATTCTCAAAATTTAATTTGCGGAATACTCAAATGAAAACTTGTTTGATTAAATCATTTATAACTCAAAGTGTTTGTGCCTAATACATTTTTATTTAACACTAAAAACACAATCAAATAATGCATGCTTAAGATTGTTAATGTGAAAACTAATATTTATCTATAGGTACTAGCATTAGCTTTGACTAATACTAACTTGTAATGAACAAAAAAAATCTTTTTTTTGGTACATATTGAGATTATAATAGGCAGATGACGACATGAATATTTATTTTCTACAGTATATAAATATTTTGTATCCCACTTCATATTAAATGGAAAACTATATTAGTGGCCCTAAAATATAAAGAGAAAAATATTTATAAATTTTTGGGAAAAGGGTCTGAAAAATACTTTAACTTTGGCCGAAATTGTTGTTACGTTACCAAACTTTATGAAGGACGTTTTACCCCCTGCACTATTTAATAGTATATTTTAAAGGTATATATGTGCCCACGTGGACACGTTATTATTTATAATTATTCAATATTTATGATGTCCCCGTGGACACATATATACCTTTAAAATACACTATTAAATAGTGTAGGAGGGGTAAAAGGTCATTTTCAAAGTTTGATATCGTTACAACAATTGCGGTCAACGTTCGAATATATTTCAGACTTTTTTCCTTAAATTTTTTAATATGGCCTTATAATACGCATATTTTATCTATATCGTGGAGGTAGCTAGAAGTTGCTCATTTACTCCTCATTTCTTTTTGTCTATATATTTTTAATTAATTCAAAAAAGTTGTAGTTGGCTATTTATGAATATATTTGTCCTGTTGTAAAAAGAGAAGAAAAAAGAAAACTCTAGCTACTTTTAATATTAGTTTGTTATACCATTCATTTAGAATAAATTATCCAAAACAATTCGATTTGACAATTCATTATTATTACCTTTATCGACATTTTGCTTCTTTATAATTTTCATCCAAAAAAAGAAAAGTACAAGCCCATGGCCCAATCATGTCAAACCCAACCAAAATTCTCTTTTATTTTGTAATCAAAGAAGACCACGGCCCAATACTCATCTCATTTTCTTTTTTAATTGTTATATACTAGTATTTTCTAAATTTTATGCTATAACCAAAAAAATAGATCTTGAATTACGAATAAGAAAAGTAAGTTCGAATTAAGTTTTTTTTGTTGGAAAAGATTTAAAAAATTTGTCAAATCACCATAACTATATAATTTCCCCTCTTTTTTCTTTTTACAATATTTTGTTTAATTTTAGAAGTGTTCCAATAAAGTTTTATTTGTATTGATTTGATTTATATCCCAATGGGTTAATGCTCATTTACTCCTTGTTTCTCTTTTTGCCTATATTTTTTTTTTATTAATCTAGAAAATTTATAATTGGTCATTTATGAATACATTTGTTTAGTTGTGAAAAGAGAATAAAAAAGGAAAAATACTAACTTATTTAAGATCATTTTGACCAATATTCCTTAAATGAAATTAGTAAATGTGATATGTATTATTTTTTCCTAAAAAATTTGATTGATTTTTCAAAATTGATTTGTAACATAAAATTTTTAATTAAATTTCCCAAAAAGTAACATGTGCAGACTCTGATTTTGCCTATAAATCCTCTCCCAATTGTATAAACAACCTCTGCTTCATTCCTCTTCCAATTACCGTCGTATCTCCACCGTTCAACCACCACCAAACTGCCGTAAGCTCCATCACCGGTGGAGCCAAATTAACTGCAAAATTCTTTTCGATTACTCAAGGAATTCTTCATCAAACAACTCGAGGCTTCCTGTCAAAGGTGTGTTTAGATCTGTTAGATTTTGGATTGATATCTCATTTCTTTTGGGGGATTTTTTCCTGTGTGGTACTACAATGGCTACGCGTAGGGCTTTTTCTGAAGAATCATCAAGAGAGATTCTATTGAATTTGCCTGTGAAATCGTTGCTAAGATTCAAATGTGTATGCAAAAATTGGGGCAATCTTATCAATAGCCCTAGCTTTACTATAGACCACTTGAATTTAAGTAAGAAGAAGAAGCCATCGCAACACTTGATTTATGATTATGGTGCAGCAGGTGATGCCCCTACCGTCACTTTGGTTTCCGATAAGGGTATAGATGAACAAAATTTCCAAAGGCTTGGAGATAATATCACCAACTTGTTAGGTTCTATTGATGGCATGTTTCTCTTAGAAAGACAAATTGGTAATGACATTTTGTGTGCATTATGGAATCCAGCTAACAGAGAGGTGAGACACCTCCCTGCCGCCGCAATTAGCTTTGAATCTTTTGCAGTTGGTCGTCATTTAGTGTTCGGATTAGAGCCTATGACTAAGGATTATAAAGTGCTTTACTATAATCAAATTGAAGAATATGCAACGATCTACTCATGTTCTAGGGATTCATGGAAAATATTTGAACATAACACAGACGTACATGAAAATTCTATGATGTGTCAAGAAAACTTTTATAATACTGCTGATTATCTGAATGGATCTTATTATTGGTTGTTAAAGGAGAAGAATAATAAATGTAGAATTCTTTCATTTGACTTTGGGAATGAGGTGTTTGTAAAGATGGAAGGGCCACCACCTGGTAACGAGGATTATAGTTGGTCGGCAGATCTGATGTTGCTTGGTGACTCCGTTGGCATCTTGAACTTTGTCGAGGGGTTTGTTCATGATGTATGGGTAATGATACAACCAGGCGTTTGGAACAAACTTGTGACCATTCATCTCACTGCGCATACTAAGTCATTTTATGACAACTCTTTTATTTTGGTAACTAAAAGTTCCCGGCTGGTCTCATATAATGTTAAGACAAACAAGACGAGGCTTTTTGAATATCGTCATCCAGGCCTGAAGTCGAATCCAAAGCATGGTGGCTGTGGGGTTTACTATTATAAAGAGAGCTTAGTAACAATTAAACGACAAGGGAATAGTGAGCTCCATCTTAGTCGTTGTTTGACAAAAATGGTAAACAAATATTAAATTTCAATAAGAGCTTTAAGCATATTGGATAACATTTACTACATGTTATTTATTTATGGTTCATTCTAACTTTAATTAGGTACAATATGAGATTATCGTGTGTTTTTATACTCTTAAGTTGTTGGTGATTGTGATCATTTTAATATCATTAATTTTTATGAAAGTGAAGTGTATTTTAATTAATGTTGCATCTGTTATTGACATTGTTAGACATAAAATTACCTTTTATTTACCTTATAACTCTTGCATTGTTAATGTGAAAACAGTCGCTGAGGCAGCTGTGATTCCATTGTTTTGGCTTGTTGGACTGAGAATGTGTTTTGTTGAATAATACAATACTTGTTAACCGTCTTAGTTAGTTCACTCAATAGTCAAGATATTAGTAACATGAGTATAATGGTTCTTTGTACATTTTTCAGACATTAGGACCAGTGTAAGTGTTTCCTCTTCCATCAGGTCAAAACTCAAATGATAACTTGTTTGATTATGGTTTGGATTTCTTTTTACCTAATTTTTATGTAAATACTTTAGTGTTTGTGCATAATTCATTTTTATCTAACACAATCAAACAATGTATGCTTAACATTGTTAATATGAAAATTAATACTATTTGTTTATAATACCAAAGAATCATAGAAGAATTAGTCACATTGGCTTTGACTAGTTCTAAAGTGTAAGGGTTGTGGGGTTTACTATTATAAAGAGTGCTTAGTAACAATTAAACGACAAGGAAATAGTGAGCTCCATCTCAGTCGTTATTTGACAAAAATGATGTCCAGATATTAAATTTCAATAAGAACTTTAAGCATATTCAATAACATTTACATGTTATTTATTTATGGTTCATTCTAGCTTGTACCGATTTAATTAAGTGCAATATGAGATTATTGCGTGTAATTTTGTTTGGACTACTTCAGAGTCATCTAAATTTGACTAGTCCTTTACATTAGCTTACTTCACATGACACTATTGTCCTATTTGAAGGAGTATAAATATTTTTTTTTTAATTAAAAAAATATTAGTTTAAAAAAAGTATTGTCCTATTTGAAGTAGTATAAATATTTTTTTAATTAAAAAAATATTAGTTTTAAAAAAGTATTTTAAAAGAAAAAACTATTGATTTTTATTTAGAAAAAAAGATATTTCTGATCGATTTAACCAAACTATCAACTAAATGCATTTTTGTTGATTTCATATATATATATATATATATATATATAGATAGATAGATAGATGTGCATAGACATATTTGGTTATGAGTAAATGAGTAATCTATATTAAAGACAATAGCCGAGTAAAGAATATTAATCGCCACAATGTAATGAATTAATTAGTTGAATTTCTAAATCTTTACCCTTATTTTTCTTTTCTTTTTTTAGATGAAAAATATTAAAGAAGCAATGTGTCGATAAAGGTAAAATTAATGAATTGTCAAATCGAATTTGATTAGATAATTTATTCTAAATTAATGGTATAACTATAACAAGTCAATATTAAAAGTAGCTAGAGTTCTCTTTTTTCTTTCTTTTTTCGTTGTCATGACATCTTAAAGTGTTCAGTTTTATGGACTTCACTTCCTCGAAATGGGTCTAAGGATGTCTATTATCTACATTTGTCTTATTGAACGTTGATACAAAATACTATCATATATCTAGAAGGCATTGCCTACAACAGTTGTAAAGTGTAATACGTGAAGATGTTCTTGCCTCATTAGAGGCATGGACTATACAGATTACACCAGAAGGACAAAGATAAAATGTCTATGATATATGAAATAGCTCAAAGTTTGAGTAATAGTAAAATAATAGTCAAATATGAAATGATAACACACCTCAACAATAGAGTTTTCACGGTCTACAGAGTGTAGATGGCTCGCACTATATGTAACAATTCTCCAAGAGTGTATTACTAAGAGTGAGTTTAAAGGATTTATGATTGAAAGATCAAAGGTGATAGTTTACTCAATAATTTAATTAATTCAGAAAAGTTGTTATAGTTATACTATTTTTTTTCATGACAATGAAAAGAGAAGAAAAAAGTAAACTCTAGATATTAACTTGTTATAATTATGCCATTCATTTAGAATATATAAATTAACTAATTCAATTTGATTTGACAATTCATTAATTTTACCTTTATAGACTCTTTGTTTCTTTATTATTTTTCATCTAAAAAACAAACAAGAAAGATAAATTTTTTGGAAATTCAACTAATTAATTCATTACATTGTGGCGATTAATGTTTGTTACTCGGTTACTATTTTTAATATAGATTACTTTTCCATTGATTAATTAATCCAATTTCAATTATTTATTTTTGAAGGTTCACTAACAGAAGGTATATCTGATTGATATCAAAATATAGACCGATAAATTCATGTATTTGATCTTAATATATGCTTTGATACATTTATCAATTGCTTCTAAGTATCATCATGATTGAGCAGTAAGAAGGGAGAGCGGGAGAGACAAAGAACGATAAAAAGAGATTATATAATTATTTAAAAATATAATGGACTTTAGTAGAAATATTTTTCTAATTAGGTAAATTTTTCCAAAATATTAAGCACTCTACAATTGCTTTCATTTGAAGAATTTATCGGCCAAGTGAGTTTGAATTAAGTGTCGCAATGAAGTTTTTATTTGTATTGGTTGATGTGTCAATGGGTTATTGCTCATTTCTCTTTCTCATGTCTATATCTTTTTTTTTAATTTTTGTATTGATTGAGTGTTCAATTTAGAATAAATTGTTCAATTTGACAAATCATTATTTATTGCTCATTTCTCTTATAATAACAACCCATTCTATTATATATTCAAATCTTTCTTCTAAAATTAACACACAAGGGAGCTACACTTGTGATGACAAACTTCCAAATATTTTTTAAATTAAAAAAAAAATTAGTTTTGAAAAAGTATTTTAAAAGAAAAAAAACTATTAATTTTTATTTAGAAAAAAAGATATTTCTTCTATTTAACCAAACTATCAACTAAATGCATTTTTGTTGATTTTATTAGTGACATTTTTACTCTTTTTCCGTAGATGGAAATAGTTGACTAATGTGCATAGACATATTTGATTATGAGTAAATGAGTAATCTATATTAAAGACAGCAACCGATCGGGTAACAAACATTAATGGCCACAATATAATGAATTAATTAGTTGATCTCCAAATCTTTATACTTCTTTTTCTTTTCTTCTTTTAGATGAAAAATATAAAGAAGAAAAATGTCGATTAAGGTAAAATTAATGAATTGTCAAATCGAATTTGATTAGATAATTTAGTCTAAATGGATGGTATAACTATAACAAGTTAATATTTAAAGTAGCTAGAGTTTTCTTTTTTCTTCTCTTTTCATTGTCATGACAAATATATTCATAAATAGCCAACTACAACTTTTCTGAATTAATTTAAAAAATATATAGACAAAGAGAAATGAGGAGTAAATTAATGAGCAACTTCTAGCTATCTCCATGATGTAGATAAAATATTTCTCTTTATACTTTGGGGCTACTACTATAGTTTTCCACTTAATATGAAGCGGGATACAAAATATTTATATTCTTTAGGAAATAAATATTGACGTCGTCATCTGCATATTTTAATTTCAAATATATGTAGCCAAACAAGTTATCTATAAACAAAGAGAAATGAGGAGTAAATTAATGAGCATCATTCCTCCTCCGATTACCATCGTATCTCTAGCGTTCAACCACCACCTAACTACAAAAAAATGTTTTATCACTCAATGAATTATGGGCTAACAGATCAAGTCTTCCAATTTGCTGAATTCAGAATCTAAAGTTGTATCTTTTGCAAGTGTACTATCAAATTTCACAATCCAAGTTGCCAAAGGTTGGAGGCCATTGTATGATCATTTGCATGTAGTCGTAATTTATTGGTTGAGCTTCAGACGATGCAATATTAGTGAGAATAAGAATAGTCACATTGGCTTTGACTAATACATATTAACTTGTAATCAACAAAAGATACGTTTTTGGTACATATTTGAGATTAAAATAGGTAAATGACGACTGAAATATTATTTATTTTCTGGAGGATGTATAAATATTTTGTGTCCCACATCATATTAAGTGGAAAACTATAGTAGTAGCCCAAAAATATAAAGAGAAAATATTTTAAAATTTTTTTGTCTACATCGTGGAGGTAGCTAAAAGTTGCTAATTAATTTACTATTTGAATGTTATTAGGTGAATTTTTCAAAAATATTAAGCACTCATAATTCTAATACAATTGCTTTCATTTGAAGAATTTATCGGCCAAGTAAGTTTGAATTAAGTGTCGCGAATGAAGTTTTTATTTGTATTGGTTGATGTGTCAATGGGTTATTGCTCATTTCTCTTTCTCATGTCTATATCTTTTTTTTATTACTAATTTAGAAAAACTATAATTGGCTATTTATGAATATATTTGTTTTGTATATATATATATATGTTGTGAAAAGAGAGAAGGAAAAGTGTAGCATATATATTAACTTGTTACACCATTCATCATTTAGAATAAATTGTTCAATTTGACAAATTATTATTAAATTAATGGGTATTATATATGACGTTCAACTTATACAATCTTTACTTATAATAACAGCCCATCAAATCTATTATATATTCAAATCTTTCTTCTAAAATTAACACACAAGGGAGCTACACTTGTGATGACAAACTTCCAAAAAAATTTCAAATTAAAAAAAAATAGTTTTGAAAAAGTATTTTAAAAGAAAAAAACTATTAATTTTTATTTAGAAAAAAAGATATTTCTTCTATTTAACCAAACTATCAACTAAATGCATTTTTGTTGATTTCATTAGTGACATTTTTACTCTTTTTCCGTAGATGGAAATAGTTGACTAGTGTGCATAGACATATTTGATTATGAGTAAATGAGTAATCTATATTAAAGACAGCAACCGATCGGGTAACAAACATTAATGGCCACAATATAATGAATTAATTAGTTGATCTCCAAATCTTTATACTTCTTTTTCTTTTCTTCTTTTAGATGAAAAATATAAAGAAGAAAAATGTCGATTAAGGTAAAATTAATGAATTGTCAAATCGAATTTGATTAGATAATTTAGTCTAAATGAATGGTATAACTATAACAAGTTAATATTTAAAGTAGCTAGAGTTTTCTTTTTTCTTCTCTTTTCATTGTCATGACAAATATATTCATAAATAGCCAACTATAACTTTTCTGAATTAATTTAAAAAATATATAGTCAAAGAGAAATGAGGAGTAAATTAATGAGCAACTTCTAGCTACCTCTACGATGTAGATAAAATATGCATATTATAAGTCCCTATTTAAAAATTTATAAATATTTTTCTCTTTATACTTTGGGGCTACTACTATAGTTTTCCACTTAATATGAAGCGGGATACAAAATATTTATATTCTTTAGGAAATAAATATTTACGTCATCATCTGCATTTTTTAATTTCAAATATATGTAGCCAATCAAGTTATCTATAGACAAAGAGAAATGAGGAGTAAATTAATGAGCATCATTCCTCCTCCGATTACCGTCGTAACTCCACCGTTCAACCACCACCTAACTACAAAAAATGTTTTTATCACTCAATGAATTGTGGGCTAACAGATCAAGGCTTCCAATTTGTTGAATTCAGAATCTAAAGTTGTATCTTTTGCAAGTGTACTATCAAATTTCACAATTCAAGTTGCCAAAGGTTGGAGGCCATTGTATGATCATCTGCATGTGATCGTAATTTATTGGTTGAGCTTCAGATGATGCAATATTAGTGAGAATAAGAATAGTCACATTGGCTTTGACTAATACATATTAACTTGTAATCAACAAAAGATACGTTTTTGGTACATATTTGAGATTAAAATAGGTAAATGACGACTGAAATATTATTTATTTTCTGGAGGATATATAAATATTTTGTGTCCCACCTCATATTAAGTGGAAAACTATAGTAGTAGCCCAAAAATATAAAGAGAAAATATTTTAATTTTTTTTGTCTACATCGTGGAGGTTGTTAGAAGTTGCTAATTAATTTACTATTTGAATGTTATTAGGTGATTTTCTCAAAAATATTAAGCACTCAAATTCTAGTACAATTGCTTTCATTTGAAGAATTTATCGGCCAAGTAATAAGTTTGAATTAAATGTCTGAATGAAGTTTTTATTTGTATTGATTGATGTCTCAATGGGTTATTGCTCATTTCTCTTTCTCATGTCTATATCTTTTTTTTTTAATTACTAATTTAGAAAAACTATAATTGACCATTTATGAATATATTTGTCTTGTATATATGTTGTGAAAAGAGAAGAAAAAAAAGAGAGAAGGAAAAGTGTAGCATATATATTAACTTGTTACACCATTCATCATTTAGAATAAATTGTTCAATTTGACAAATCATTACTATTAAATTAAAGGGTATTATATATGACATTCAACTTATACAATCTTTACTTACAATAACAGTCCATCAAATCTATTATATATTCAAATCTTCTCTTCTCAAATTAACACACAAGGGAGCTACACTTGTGATGACAAACTTCCAATGTAGAATTGGTCAGTGGTACTCATGCTTCCGACCCTGCAAAAGCTCAAAATCGTCCACATATAATATAATAAAAATTAAGTAAGTGCATCTATATATCATCCACAACATAATAATAATTATTAATATTAGTAAAATGTAACCATCATTTATCAACTATATATTATAATATTATTTTAATATTAGCTAGGAACATAGGCGACAGAGATTTATATATATATTAGTCTTCGATCCGATCCTTGATCCTTGATGAGCTAGTGATAAATTGCCTGAAAATTAATTAAGAAAAGAAAAAAACAATTACTAGTAGTTAATATAATTACATGCATGCAAAGGATCGGAGTATAGTATATATTAATATTTTACGTACGTACGTACCCTAGTTGGAAATATGAGATTGGGAACGTTTCCTCTACCACAGCCTCTTGTGGCTGTACTTTTGGGGCAAGATATAAATGTGTTGAGCGATTTGTCCAAACAGAAGTGAATTTGCTTTAAGAAGAAGTAAGAAGAACTGGCCCGCTCACATGAGATGTAAACATCAATATTTTTATCTTTTAACACTCGTTCGGAGATAAATGTCTTCATATCTGTTACAGTGTAAGCCTTATGATTTGTGGGACCCATTTCACCCTCCTTTAACGTTTTAAGCATATTTATCAGTCGTCTCGCAGATGTTATCGCCCCATTAAAATATTCAACATCTGGGACGATTTCTGATGTGCAATACCCATGCTTTTCCCACTCATGCTTCCATAACAATTCGTCAGTCCAGCGAAACTCCAAAGAAGGCCAATACAACCCCAAGAAATTCTTTAGGCTCCTATCATTTAACCACTGTATATAATATAATATAATAGTATTAGAAATATTATATATATAGAAATAATAAAATTAATAATTATACATGCACGTGTCGTACCACTTTTTCGACCGTCTTTGGATTTGGAGGATCAGTACACGTAAAAGGAGTGTGACCTGTAGCATTCCCCGGCCAAAGGCCATGGATTGAGAAATCCGACATTTTTGCGGAGGGCTTGCACGGTTTATCTGGCCTCCCACAAAAGGTTGGAGGCCATTGCATAATCATCTGCATATGATGGTAATTAGTTATTGGTGGTTTAGTAATTAATTCAGACGATGCACTCATAATTATCATTATTATAACAATAGCAAACAACATCAAGTACAACTTCATATTTTATCTATCTATCTATCGATATAAAATGAGATATGCATCTCTCACTCATCACTACCCAGCTATTTATACTAACATTATCAACTCTTAAACACAATATACTCATTTACTCATAACCAAATATGTCTATGTACACTACACAACTACCAGTCAGAAAAATCCTTATTTTAGCCCTACCTACCTACTAACATTAATTCTTCAATTCAATGCTTGATAAATTCAATTCATTTGGTAAAATATTTATATTTACTAATATGTTTAATCAAAATTGTTTGTATTCTATATATTTTTTAGATACTATACGTATCACTTGTGGGCTGAGGTCATGTCTAGTCCAACTTGCATCTTTTTTTTTTTTGTAATACAACATAACTTAGAGGTTCATCTCTAGATAATTAATTACAAAAAATTACGTTTTGGATGAAATTATAGTTTTACTCGAAAAAATAAATAAAAGAAAAATGACTTGTTTCGAAAAATCAATTAAACTTATGATTTTAAGAGAAATCAAATTTCCAAAAGAACAGAGTCGCCACTTAATTCTTTTAGTAAAAATCAAGAAAAAAAACTTAAGGTTTTCAAAAGACCTAAACAGATAAAATCAATTGAAAATAAAAGGGTTCGAAGTTCAATGTACATTCCGAGAAGGTGTTACGCCCTCGGAATGTCTGCTAACTTGCGGTTGACCGGCAATTTGACTAAAATGACTAACTTGAAAAATAACTAATTAAGAAAACTCATTTTTTTTTTATTTAGAAGTAGATAAACCCAAAAGAGATTTTTTAAGAAAGATAACTCATGTGTTGCAAGACAAAAAATAAAACTAAGTAATAAATAAAATATAAAAAAAAGAGAAGTGACTTTCTTTTGGGGACTTACTTAAATTAAACTAAACAAATCAAGTTAAAGTTAAACAAAACAAACAATAAATAATCACGATTAAATAATTTAGGAGAGTAAGGGATAAATTGAATTTGGGCCCTTCTTGGGCCAAATTCACTGCTGATTTTGGGCTTAGGCTTAACTCCCCTTTTTGTAGACATCTGTTGTATATCAGTGTATGCAACTCATATATAAGCTCCGTTTCTTGCATTCTGAACACCTGTATTTCGCCTCAACCCGGTATTGCAGCATTTCAGACTCCCTTATCTTATGACAACTTCTGAAACTCAAAATATTGTGGAAGGTGACTTGAGTAGGATGTGGGGCCGATTAGCCCAACACGATGCAAAGAGGAGAGTCCACGAATGAATCCAATACATAGAAAGAAAGGAGTAATGAATTAATATTAACTCAAAATTGCATAGCAAAGTATTCGAATGGTAGAGAACAGTGCATGAATTGTAAACACATGGGTGAGGAAGATCATTCCAAAAAATAAACAAACATAGAGTGAACAATAGATAAATAGCACCTATATCTACTCACTTTAACCAATGGTATGCTCAAAGCTGCCAAATTCAAAGCAAACAACTTACTGGCACATTCTTTTAATACTCATATCAACACATGCTAATTAAGAGTTTGAACAAGATTGGTGCAAATATTATACTACACATGATATCAACCCAAGTAGTCAACTTTGAAACTTGCAAAAAGAGAAAATAATAATAATAATAATAATAAAATTTTAAAAAAAAGAAGAAGATGCTCTACTGATGTGCCTAGAGAATGATCATAGTAAGCATATTACAAAATCTCATGAATTACTACACAGTACATACAATCACTCGCGTGAAAAAAAAGTGCAAACTGCTTAGTGTTAAATCATATAATTTACTCCAATGAATTCAACCAATTTGTAGGGATGTTTGAGTTTACCAGGGTTCTCTAAGAGATATTAGATAATCAAGAGAGACAAAGATAAATAATTTCAAGGTTTAAACCATGACATAATAACTTTCAAATTCTTCCTAGCAAACTTTCATATGAAAACTCAACTCCTAAACTAATTGCTCGAATCCTATCAAATACAATAGAAAAGTAGTACGGTGTATCATATCGAATCGCCTGAATTATGTAAGATCGAGGCTAACAGAATTATGAAGTAAACACTAGAGATAAATTTATTACAGGAGCCATATCCCACATTCGAGAACCAAATCATTTGTCGAAAACAATATCAGAAAGAAAATCCCCCCTCAAACAATAAAAGAGATGGGTTTATATAGGAATTGAAAAAGGGGATTGAATTTTCAAATTTCAAATTCGAATTGCTCTACAAGGATCAGGTTGAGGAGCTGGAATTCGTACGAAAATTCCCTAATGGCAATAAATTCGCAACGGACAAGCGATAAGGGTCGAGGACGAGTATCATGTTGAGATTTCGCCACCTCACACTGTTCTTCGTATAAATTCGTAGTGAGAGGCAGAAAGAGGAAGAAGACGTGTGAAAGTTGTTGCTTTCCGTCTATCTTCACACTGGAATTGGACACCGCTGTTTGGTCACTGTGTATTGCCGTTGTGATGCTGATAACGTTAGATGGGGTCAAGTTTCTGGAAATTGTTTTGGGTTAGCTGGGAGTGAATAACAAAGGGAAACGGGCTGCTGATTTGATGAGTAAAAAGGCCGAAAAAACTTGGTCTCCAATGGAGTGTTACATTTGGCTATAATTGCAATAGAAATTAATTAATAATTTAGCCAAACAGGTTAAGAATTAACATTAGCGAATTCGGCTAGAATTTAAAATAGGGCGAATTAATTTATGAACTTCTTAATCTTAACGAAATAAAATGGTCAATTTAATTATAAACTAAATAAATCGAAATTATACTCATAATTTAATAAAGTACTTACTAAAATTAAGATTTTTTTGAGACGATTTTCAAATATTTAAGAAACACATATAATTGTAAAATACTATAAAAATCGACTAGACTTACTCAAAGTAACCTTGAGAAATATTTGAATTCTATAAAATTAATTATTCTAAATCGTTTGAAAATTGAGAAGCTCGTAAATTAATTCCTATCGAGGAGGGTCAAAATTGGGATTTTGATGACATATTTGGTTATGAGTAAATGAGTATGTTGTTTTAAGAGTTTATAATGTTAGTATAAATAGGATAGCTGGGTAGGGATATATGCAGTGAGACAATATATCTCATTTTATATTATTATATGGATAAAATATGGAATTGATCTTGTTTGTTACTATTGTTATAATTGTCACTAATATTATTGCATCGTCTGAAGCTCAACCAATAAATTACGACCCATGCAGATGATCATACAATGGCCTCCAACCTTTGGCAACTTGGATCATGAAATTTGATAGTACACTTGCAAAAGATGCAACTTTTGGCAACTTGAGTTTCTGTTTTTTAATGGCCTCACTTGCAACATTATTGACAAGCCAAAAAATTAATAAAAACTAAATTAAAATGGAAATGTGTACTAATTAACTTGTTACAACATTTAGTTAATCAAATTCTAAAAATAACATCGAGGTAAGTTGAAGTTGCTCATTAATTTACTCCTCATTTCTCTTTGTCTATAGTTAACTTTTTTGGTTACATATATTTGAAATTAGAATATACAGATGCCGACATAAGTATTTATTTCCTAAAGAATATAAATATTTCGTATCTCACTTCATATTAAGTGGAAAACTATAGTAGAAGCCCCAAAGTATAAAGAGAAAAATATTTAATTTTTTTAAAATAGGGCCTTATAATATGCATATTTTGTCTACATCGTGGAGGTAGCTAGAAGTTGCTCATTAATTTACTCCTCATTTCTCTTTTTCTATATATATTTTTAATTAATTCAGAAAAGTTGTAGTTGGCTATTTATGAATATATTTGTCATGACAATGAAAAAAGAAGAAAAACGAGAACTCTAGCTGCTTTTAATATTAACTTGTTTTAGTTATATATACCATTCATTTAGAATAAATTACCTAATCAAATTCGATTTGACAATTCATTAATTTTACCTTTATCGACACTTTACTTCTTTAATATTTTTCATCTAAAAAAAAAGAAAAGAAAAGAAATGACAAAGATTTAGAAATTCAATTAATTAATTCATTGCACTGTGGCGATTAATGTTTTTTACTCGGCTATAGTTTTTAATACAAATTACTCATTTACTCATAACCAAATATGTCTATGCACACTAGTCAACTATATATATATATATATATATATATATACTAATTTCATCTTAGGAAAAAGAGTAAAAATGTCACTAATGAAATCAAGAAAAATGCATTTAGTTGATAGTTTGGTTAAATCGATCAGAAATATCCTTTTTTCTAAATAAAAATTAATAGTTTTTTCTTTTAAAACGCTTTTTTAAAACTAATATTTTTTTGATTAAAAAATATTTATACTACTTCAAATAGGACAGTAGTGTAACATCTCCCAATTTGAAATGGCTAGAAAGAAGCTAAGAACTAGAAATATTCAACTTTTTTTGGAAATAATGAAAATCTGGAAATTTGTTAAGAAAAGTTGAGTTTTGGTCAACTTCAAACGGCCATAACTTCTAGCTCAGGATGAGTTAGAGGTACTTCCAGATATGGTAGGAAAGATCTTGAAATGATCCTTCCAACGCCACTGAGTTTGCGCAATTCCGAGTTTGTATGAGTGAGTTATACCCTTTGAAAGTTGGGATGTGCAATTAAGAAAAGTCTAATCCGGATTTTTGAAGGGTAAATTAGTCTTTTCCTTACCCCAATTAATTTAATTCATTTTAGTGAATTAATTAAGGGTCAAATCAGAATGAGATCAGTTTAGTCAATTGGAAATTCAAGCTAGGGCTTGGAGAAAAGAGAAAACAGGAGAAAGGAGAAGAAAGGCTCAAGGTTCGCCAAGAACGATCGATTTTGGTTGTGGATTCGCCAAGGAATTCATCTTACATGGTATGTGAGTCTTCCATAGCGTTGGGTTCATTCACCCACGCACTAAACATGTTTAGTTCAACGAAATTCTTCCTAAAAAAGTTTGAAAGTTGATGTTTTTGGCATGTATTCTTGAATTTGGATGTTGTTCTTGAATTGTGATGAATTTTTCTGAGATCATTACGTTGAGTTTTAGGGTTGTATTGAGTTAGGTTCTTGGATACATATGCTGGGTAACGGAATCTAAAATGAATTTGAGTTCTATAATCGAGTTTAGGCGATTTGGGGTTGGAAAACGAAGAAGGAAAAGTTGAGCAGGTTCTGGCGCGCAGGTCCGCGTCGCGGACTTGCTTACCTAGTGAAGGAAAATTGTCTCCGCGTCGTGGTTAGGACGCGAACTCCTTTGTCTCAAAAATTAATTTCGCGAGCATTTATTCAAAAATGTCTCCGTGTCACGGACTTGTTCCAAGACGGTGATTTCGTACCTTTTCTCAGGTCTAGTTATTCAAAGTCATTCTTAAACATAATGAGATCTTTCCAATCACAAATCTTAATCCTTGAATCCATAATTCAATTCAAGGATCAGTTAGGAGTCAAAGTCAAGAGCAGAGTTAAGATCAAAGTCAAGAGAAGTCAAGAGTCAAGTTGAGATAAATTCTTAAAGTTTTCAAAAATTCTTTCACAAATGTTTTTGTTTTAAGACTTAAGTTTTGAGTTCAGTAAAGAGTAAAGTTGAAGTTCTTTTCTTCAAAGAAGTATATGGGGTACTATGTATCCTCAAAGATATTTAAAAATGTTTTCATATTTAAATAAGAATGTAAATTGAGATTTCCAAAGAGCCTTCGGGCTAGTTTTCAGAAAAGAGTAATAGCTTTCTAAATTAAGCAAGAAGGGAATCTGAGATTTCCAATATAGCCTTTGAGCTATGTTTTTGAGCACCAATCTCAATTCACAGAAGAAATATGTTTTATTTGGTGAGTTTCTGGAAATTGTTTTGGGTTGGCTGGGAGTGAATAACAAAGGGAAGCGGGCTACTGATTTGATGAGTAAAAAGGCCCAAAAAACTTGGTCTCCAATGGAGTGTTACAGTTGGCTATAATTGCAATAGAAATTAATTAATAATGTAGCCAAACGGGTTAAGAATTAACATTAGCAAATTCGGCTAGAATTTAAAATAGGGCGAATTAATTTATGAACTTCTTAATCTTAACGAAATAAAATGGTCAATTTAATTATAAACTAAATAAATCAAAATTATACTCATAATTTAATAAAGTACTTACTAAAATTAAGATCTTTTTGAGACGATTTTCAAATATTTAAGAAACACATATAATTATAAAATACTATAAAAATCGACTAGACTTACTCAAAGTAACCTCGAGTAATATTTGAATTCTATAAAATTAATTATTCTAAATCGTTTGAAAATTGAGACGCTCGCAAATTAATTCCTATCGAGGAGGGTCAAAATTGGGATTTTGATGACATATTTGGTTATGAGTAAATGAGTATGTTGTTTTAAGAGTTTATAATGTTAGTTGTTGACACCCAATTTTGGACCTCCACAATACAAATTAATCATCGAGCCTCCTAAATTCCAAACGATTTGAAATAATTGGCTTTATAAAATTCAAATAATTTTCAAGTCATTTTAAGTAGTTTTGTCATTGTTGTAAATTTTAAAGTAATAAATATGATATTTTATATAATTATGTGTCTAATTAGTATATTTTAAGAATGTTGAAAAATTGTCTCAAAAGGATTTTAGTCTTATTTAAATATTTGGTTATTTAGTTTAAATTAATTAATAGCTTATATTTCTAGTTAATTAGTTTACAATTAATTTAATTATTATATAATTATGTGTCTAATTAGTATATTTTATGAATGTTCAAAAATTGTCTCAAAAGGATTTTAGCGTTATTTGAATATTTGGTTATTTGGTCGTCTATATTGTTAAATTATTTAGTTTATAATTAAGTTAATTATTTTATTTTGTTGAGATCAAGAAGCTCGTTAATTAATTAATATCAATTTATCTTATTTAATTACTAGTCGAATCTACCTTAGCTAAAATCTAATTGGCTAAGTTTTTCTAACCCCCCTTGTCAACCGACCCCCTCCAACGATATAATAATACAATACATGTACCAACCGACCTTCCAACAATATAATAATACAACAACATACGCTAAACTGACCCCATCCCCTTTCCCTTTTTAATTTCAACAATTGCAGCATCTATACATACAACAGTAGCAATACCAAACGACCCCACCTGTGTTCTCCTTCTTCTTTAGCAAAGATCGGAAATGTCAACAGTAGCCGTCATTGCTGACCAGAAACGTCAAAGCAGTAGCAGCTGTACGCAGCAACCCTGCTGCCTCGGATTTTCTGGGATTTTGAAGGAAATCTTGTGCAAACCCAGCTGCTTCCTGTTTCAAATTTTAAATTTTCAAACCAAGGGAGAGGTCTGTTTTTTACCCTCGTTCCTATCCATTTTTCACCCCAACTCCCCTATAAATACATCTCTTATCTTCCATTGGAGGGGGGTTTTTTTTTTTGGAAAAATTTTAACTAAGGCAAAGAGAGTAGCTCGGGTGAAATAGCTAAATTACATACAAAAATATACTACAAAAGTTAGAGGAAGCAATCGATTTCAGTGTTCGAGTTCGATAATTTCGCTTGGATTTCTTAATCGGTGCTCGAGTTGGAGTTTTTGCGTGGTGGAAGTCGTCCCCTGCTCGTTCTTGTTCAGCTCGCTGCCCCGAAATAGGTAAAATTCCTTTTTTTTTTTTTAATGTCTCGATTCTTTCCTTTTGGTTTATTGTTAATGCTGAATGACAGACTGTTGGTTTCAAATTAAGTGTGTCTTAATTGTTCGAAGTATAAGATGTGTTATCGGGTTTGTTGTTGCTTTGGTTCGTGGCTGTTAGATGAAATCTTGGAGTTACTCCGCCTTAAGTACCAGCTCCTTCATTATTTGTTATTGTTGGTCGCTCGTATTTCTATTTGAAAGGAGCAGAATCATAGAGAGCAATTGTTATGGGTTTGTCAGAGTCTAAAATAAAAAATATCTGCCTATAATTGTTTATTTATTGAATTCCCAGCTTTTCTTTGATCTCATGTGTCCCGCTTTAGAACTTAGGGATGTCGATTCTAGTCTCGAAGACCATTATTTTGATCTATTGGCTGTTCGCAATTGTTGTTAGCAGAATACTTGCCCTTTTTAAGCTTGTTGTTAATTTACTGTTTGATCTAATTGATTTTGTTTGAAATCATATGATTGCTAGTTTAGTTTTGTCTAGTTTTTGGTTTGTATTTTAGATTAAAAAAACTAATAATTTAAAGGTATCACTTGAGTTAATTTGTAGGTAACATGCCTCTATCCTTGTCATAAGCTTAAAAATAAAAGCATTTAAGTATCAAGTACATTGTGTCTAAATTTGTTATTGTTTAGTGTTGCCACTCGTGTAAGCTTAAGTCTTCTAATCACCTACTATGGTTAATATATGACATAGCAGCATGCTTACAAATCATATGAGTTTCTGCGGTATGTCATTAGCATTTAGCTTGTTGTTCTGTCCATGTAGATAAAGTGTCATAATTTATGTAGCACTGATAAGTTTTTTTTTAGAGTCAAGTGATTTCTTATTTGTATTTTATACCTTTTTAAATTGTTAATTATCATGATTTATGAATTGATATCAATAGAATTTCGAAAGTCAATTAAATTTTTATATAACTTTTAAATATTTAAGTTGCTAATTATTATGATTTATAGTGTTATTTATATTTATACAATTTTTTAGAAATATAACAAACTAAAAAAGAAAGGACTTAATTTTTCCATATTTGGTAAACGAATAAAGTAATTAGCATTTTTTTTTTTAAAATTGTTTTTGCCATAAAAAAAAAAAGAAAAAAAGAAAGAAGTTATGAGATATAAATAAAAGAAAGGAGATAAGAAGTGGGACCTATATTATATGCATCCATCTAACGTTCTAAAAATTTATTTCATGGTGTCAAATTGCAAGTCTTAGTAGTCGTTTTATTTTAAATTGATTAATGTAGTTCTTTTGCTAATTTTATTTTAAGATATGGATTAGTGTAGCATGCTTGTCACTTCTCCCATGGATATGTGATTTCATCTTTCATATGTGTATTATCAGTTAGCATATCAATTCACTAATTGTCAAAAAAAAAAATTAAGTGACTATTGGGCCCTCTTAATCACCTCTTTAAAGTATTGTTGTTACAATTTGTTTCGGTATGCTTCTCTTATTGGAATGGCCTAGTAATGCACCGTTTGAATCAATAGATAGTTATTTATTATTATTTTCATTTTTTTATTTTCTTTTATAAGTGAATTTGCTTCTCCCATTTTTTTAATTTTTTTTTTTTATATACCAAGTTGGATTGCATACTAATCCATTATCTTTCATTGCATATGAAATTTGTCCGAGTTCACTATGAGCTCATTCTTCCCTTTGCATTTCGGAGAGCCATAAAGGCTTAAATTCCGCCTTCATCGAGTCGGTCGGCCCAAAAATTGACGAACAGGTCCTAGAGTTGAAAGAGTATGGAGCAGATCGGGAATTTGAAAAAATTGAGCCAAAGGCCGACTCTTAGTTCCAAAAATTATATTTTGTTATTTTGGGCATAAGCCCTTGTTATTATCTGGTTAGAATTTAGGACAGGTGAAAAATTGGGCCTAAGGCCCAAACAATATCTTATTTTATATTAGTTTAGGACAGGTGCAGACGACTCAAATGGACCAAAGGCTCCATAACGAAAATGGGCCCAAATACTGGCCCAGGCGGACAGGAAAACCAGATTTGGGCCCAAGTCTCTTTCCCTCTTTATCTTTTTGTGTGTGTTTATTTGCTAATATCCATTATTAATCTTAAGGTCGAAAAATTCAAATTTCCGAAAGACGCTTATCTCGTTTTTAACAAATTTACTAAATCGATCACCTTTGAAAGGACTTAAAGAATTTTTGCAAGGAAAATATCTCACTTAGTTAATTCTTTCCTTTTCCCCTTTAAAAATAATGATAATAATAATTAAAAAAATAAAATAAAAATGGGCTTAATTATAAAATAGTATTATGTTTTAATTCAAGTTAAGTTGATTTACTTTTAGCCAAATAAATTAATTGTCGGATAATCACATTAGTGGACATTCTAGGTGCTTTTAGAATCTTCCTAGAATGTTAATAAGAACCTCGAACCTTTTTTTCAGTTTTCACTAGATTTCTGTTTTAGTCTTTTGAAAACAACAGTTTTCTTGATTTTTCTTAAAAATTAAGTGGCGACTCTTAAAACAGTCTAAAATATATTTTACTAATAAAACATTAGTATAAATAGGATAGCTGGGTAGGGATATATGCAATGAGACAATATATCTCATTTTATATTATTATGGATAAAATATGGAATTGATCTTGTTTGTTACTATTGTTATAATTGTCACTAATATTATTGCATCATCTGAAGCTCAACCAATAAATTACGACCCATGCAGATGATCATACAATGGCCTCCAACCTTTGGCAAATTGGATTGTGAAATTTGATAGTACACTTGCAAAAGATGCAACTTTTGGCAACTTGAGTTTCTGGTTTTTAATGGCCTCACTTGCAACATTATTGACAAGCCAAAAAATTAATAAAACCTAAATTAAAAGGGAAATGTGTACTAATTAACTTGTTACAACATTCAGTTAATCAAATTCTAAAAACAACATCGAGGTAACTAGAAGTTGCTCATTAATTTACTCCTCATTTCTCTTTGTCTATAGTTAACTTTTTTGGGTACATATATTTGAAATTAAAATATACAGATGACGACATAAATATTTATTTCCTAAAGAATATAAATATTTCGTATCTCACTTCATATTAAGTGGAAAACTATAGTAGTAGCCCCAAAGTATAAAGAGACAAAATATTAATTTTTTTTTAAATAGGGCCTTATAATATGCATATTTTTTCTACATCGTGGAGGTAGCTAGAAGTTGCTCATTAATTTACTCCTCATTTATCTTTTTCTATATATATTTTTAATTAATTCAGAAAAGTTGTAGTTGGCTATTTATGAATATATTTGTCATGACAATGAAAAAAGAAGAAAAAAAGGGAACTCTAGCTACTTTTAATATTAACTTGTTTTAGTTATATATACCATTCATTTAGAATAAATTACCTAATCAAATTCGATTTGACAATTCATTAATTTTACCTTTATCGACACTTTGCTTCTTTAAAATTTTTCATCTAAAAAAAAAGAAAAGAAAAGAAATGACAAAGATTTAGAAATTCAATTAATTAATTCATTGCATTGTGGCGATTAATGTTTTTACTCATTTGTAGTCTTTAATACAAATTACTCATTTACACATAACCAAATATGTCTATGCACACTAGTCAACTATATATATATATATATATATATATATATATATATATATATATATATATATATATACACACACACACTAATTTCATCTATGGAAAAAGAGTAAAAATGTCACTAATGAAATCAGAAAAATGCATTTAGTTGATAGTTTGGTTAAATCGATCAGAAATATCTTTTTTTCTAAATAAAAATTAATAGTTTTTTCTTTTAAAACACTTTTTTAAAACTAATATTTTTTTAATTAAAAAATATTTATACTACTTCAAATAGGACAGTAGTGTAACTTCTCGCAATTTGAAATGGCTAGAAAGAAGCTAAGAACTAGAAATATTCAAATTTTTTGGAAATAATGAAAATCTGGAAATTTGTTAAGAAAAGTTGAGTTTTGGTCAACTTCAAACGGCCATAACTTCTAGCTCTGAATGAGTTAGAGGTACTTCCAGATATGGTAGGAAGGATCTTGGAATGATCCTTCCAACGCCACTGAGTTTGCGCAATTCCGAGTTTGTATGAGTGTGTTATACCCTTTGGAAGTTGGGTTGTGCGATTAAGAAAAGTCTAATCCGGATTTTTGAAGGGTAAATTAGTCTTTTCCGTACCCAATTAATTTAATTCGTTTTAGTGAATTAATTAAGGGTAAAATCAGAATGAGATCAGTTTAGTCAATTGGAAATTCAAGCTAGGGCTTGGAGAAAAGAGAAAACAGGAGAAATGAGAAGAAAAGCTCAAGGTTTGCCACAAACGATCGATTTTGGTTGTGGATTCGCAAAGGAATTCATCTTACAAGGTATGTGAGTCTTCCATAACATTGGGTTCATTCACCCACGCGCCAAACATGTTTAGTTCAGCGAAATTCGTCCGAAAAGAGTTTGAAAGTTGATGTTTTGGCATGTATTCTTGAATTTGAATGTTGTTCTTGAATTGTGATGAATTTTTCTGAGATCATTACGTTGAGTTTTAGGGTTGTATTGAGTTAGGTTATTGGATACATATGCTGGGTATCGGGATCTAAAATGAATTTGACTTCTATAATCGAGTTTAGACGGTTTGAGGCTTGAAAACTAAGAAGGAAAAGTTGAGCAGGTTCTGGCAGCTGGTCCACGTCGCAGACTTGCTTACCTAGTGAAGGAAAATTGTCTCCGCGTCATGGTTAGGACGCGAACTCCTTTGTCTCAAAAATTAATTTTGCGAGCATTTATTCAGAAACGTCTCTGTGTCGCGGACTTGTTCCAAGACAGTGATTTCGTACCTTTTCTCAGGTCTAGTTATTCAAAGTCATTCTTAAACATAATGAGATCTTTCCAATCACAAATCTTAATCCTTGAATCCATAATTCAATTCAAGGATCAGTTAGGAGTCAAAGTCAAGAGCAGTTAAGATCAAAGTCAAGAGAAGTCAAGAGTCAAGTTGAGATAAATTCTTAAAGTTTTCAAAAATTCTTTCACAAATGTTTTTTGTTTTAAGACTTAAGTTTTGAGTTCAGTAAAGAGTAAAGTTGAAGTTCTTTTCTTCAAAGAAGTATATGGGGTACTATGTATCCTCAAAGATATTTAAAAATGTTTTCATATTTAAATAAGAATGTAAATTGAGATTTCCAAAGAGCCTTCGGTCTAGTTTTCAGAAAAGAGTAATAGCTTTCTAAATTAAGCAAGAAGGGAATCTGAGTGTCACGCCCCGAACTACCCCCGAAACGCGAACACGGGACCTAGGACCATAAGTGATCCCAAGCTAACCCTGCTGGCATGATCATGAGCATACTAAAGATAATAAACTGATGTGGGAGCTAAATCATAAATAAACTGAAAAGATGGGAATACCCATATACTATAACTGACATATATGAAAACTGATGAGTTTAATAAAAATAAGTTATGAACTCAATACTAAGATGAATCTAACTATGTCTTAAATAAACCTCTAAACTGACTAGAAATGTTGGGACATGCCCCAACTAGATCTAGCAAAACTGAAACTAAAGACTAAAAGCGATAAAGATAAAGATGTCACTAGTCCTCGAAGAATGAGGACTCACCACCGATCTTTGCTGGGCGAAGATCGGGAACCGATCTAAGCGTGATCTGGATGTTGAGAACCTGAACCTACATCACGAGAAGATGTAGTGGACGTATGCGTCAGTACTTGAAAGGTACTAAACATGCATGATAGAGTAAAATTGAAATAATATATAACTGAACAAAGCAATAAAGCAATGAAATAATCTGAACGTGATATAGATACTGAAAAATACTGAATACTGATCTAACTGATGCAATGACCAAATTTATAACATGCTGAGACTGAATACTGACTGTACTGAAATATGATCAATGCAATAGAGTTTGACTGAACTGTGGGAGCTACTAATAATCGACATAAAATCACATGAGCTAAATGTGGAGTCCGATGTATACGCCTCATCGAGAGGACCCAATATACCCTGCCAGAGGTATAGAGGCATGCTGGCGTGATCACTAAACTGATGTTGCCCACAGAGGGGATTTACACCTACGTGACTCATAGTTCTGGGACTATATGGGTACGCTGAACCCTAGTCCAACTCGGTATTATGCTACTCCCAATGAATTAATTGATTAACTGATTATGACTGAATTTCTGTAAATACTGGATAACCCAAAATTGAATATGCAAACTGAGAATGCAACAATTAATTTGATAATGATGCATTCATAAACCGAGGCATGTAAAATTGAATACTGAAATATCTATCCTAGCACGTGTAATTCAAGAACTGAAGAAATACATAGCTAGGGTTCTAAAATTCATGAGATAAACTGAACATGATAATCTGATTTGGAACGTTTAAATAACTAATTCATGATGATCTGCTGTAATTCTAGAAAACCTAGGTCTGTTCATAATCATGGAATCAAGAATCTAACTAGATTCTAGGGACCTAATGGGCGAAAGGAACCCACTAGTGAAATCCCACATACCTGGTGACGAATTCCACGAAGAAATCTTTCTATTTCGGGGCTGGAACTGATGGAACCTTGCTGCATTCTTGAATTAGGGTTCTTGACCTCTCTTCTCCTTTTAGCGTTCTAATTTTCTAAGTTTTGATTAAAATAAGTTCTAGTTATGTTTCTAGGCTTAAACTGACTAAACCCTCATGATTTAGGGTTTAAACGACGTATCTTAGGGGTTAAACGAAATAGGAATAGACCAAAAGACCCCTGAATTAACTGATGTCGGAGTGACTGACGGACGGAACTGACGGGCCGTCATTCAATCGACGGTCCGTCGATTGGAACCGTCGGTCGAGTCTGCCCGACATGGCTTCACTAAAACGGGAATAAGTTTTTACTCGGAGGTCGGATCTTAGCAAATTCGATGGTGTTGGAAAGATAATTCAATTATCTATCATATCATAGGTAATAGGACACACAATTCTTTTTGTAATAAAAGTTATGTCCATCTGAAGTTGATCCATCAACAATTTTCAGCTAACTGGCTGCTGATCCTTATCTATGGTCAGCCCTACGGACCGTGGATCAAATGACGGTCTATGCTGGTTGACCGTAGTTCATGTCAAAGGTTGGGTAAATGAGGTCTTAATCCACGGACACAGACCACGGACCGTGGTCTGATCTATGGACTGTGGGTCTGTTCGTGAGTCGGGACTTAGCCAAATTTCTGAGCTAGGTCTGGGAGGGGTTGCAGTGGTGAACCACGGACCACCAGCACGAGCTGTGGTTTGACCTACGATCTGTGGATGGCACCGTAGGTTGCACCTGCAACTTTTTAAAATCTCTATTTTGGTCTATTTTCAAATACAGGGTGTTACATTATCTCCCCCTTGGGACCATTCGTCTTCGAATGAAGACTAAACTAGCTAAAATGGAGGGAGAGGGCTGCAATCCCTACCACTAAACAGTGAGAACTAAATTTCTGACTGAACTGAGTTCCAAGAACATGCAAATACACTGAAAATGCAAGTACAAACTGAAGGAACATAATTCTAAGACTGAATTTACGCATAAACGACTGAAAAACTGAAGAGGAACTATTACCTCAAGCTGGAATGGAATCGGAAGGAAAGAGGTTAGGATACTTGGACTCCATGGCTGCTTCTGTTTCCCAAGTAGTTCCCTCTACTGACTGACTCCTCTACAAAACCTTGACTGAAGCGACTTCTTTATTTCTCAACCTTCTAACCTGACGATCGAGAATCTCAACTGGTACATCCTCATAAGCAAGGCTATCTTTTACAGCCATAGTCTCTAATGGCACTATGGATGTTGGATCACCCATACACTTCTTCAAAAGAGAAATGTGAAAGACTGGATGCACTGCTACTAAATCTGTTGGCAACTCTAACTCATAAGCCACTTTACCAATCCTTTTCAAGATCCGGTAAGGGCCTACATAGCTGGGACTGAGCTTCCCTTTCTTGCCAAATCTCATCACCCCTTTCATAGGTGACACTTTCAGGAAAACCCAATCATCAACTTGGAACTCTAGTTCCTTTTTTCTCACATCTGTATAAGATTTCTGGCGACTCTGGGCAGTTTTAAGTCTATCTCTAATGAGTTGCACTTTCTCCATAGCATGAAGGACTGAATCTAGTCCTATCAAGGCTGTGTCGCGTCCCGATTTTCTCAAAATGAGTTTCGATGCACGACCTAACAACTCTTTTGGGCTTTGGGTGATTGAAGAGTCGCCACCTAACAAATTAAGGCGCGTTAGGGCACCTATCTAACCTAAACTAATTCTAGCTAAGGTCAACGAACCAGAGATCAGGGTAAGGGTTCAAATTACCTCGAGGGGAAGGTGTTAGGCATCCCTCGAGGTCTACAAATGTGGGTCCCAACCGTATCTCATGCAATATGTGAGAGGGTTACAAGTAGCTATTAAGGTCACTTCATTTAGGTTATTTAGTTAATTAAACACGCAAAGCTAGGTGATAACTAACATTTAACAAATAAGGACATCTTAGTTATTTTAATTAATTAGTTAGGCATGAGAGACTAAGTGATAACATAATAACAAATGGATATTAAATAGTTAATAAAGAGATAAGCGAGGAGATAGAAATTGCACAAGTAGATAAGTAAACAAATTTTATATTTTATTTAAACTACCCCAAATAAATATAATTATAAACAAATAAAGGAATAAAAGGAAAGGGAGACTCTGAAGGACTTTAGGATCAACACTCGACTTTATTTATTTCGGTCGGTTTCTCGTAGGGACAAACAAAATCAAAGTTTGTCATTTAGACTGAGTCGATGTCATCATCTCCGTAGGGCCTAAACTACCCCTACCCCATCACCGCATGCTTTTCGTCTCTCAAAGGTGCCTAGTCCCCGCTTAAGGTCGAAGAGGCATTGGACTACTAGTAAGGTGGTTTTAGACAAAATAAAACTCTTAATAGGCTCACCTAAACACCAAGTCAAACAAATTGGACGATCATTTAGCAAGTAAAGGCTCATGTTGGCCTCTAAATTTTATTAACATGCTGGCACATACAAATAAAGTGAAAGGTCTCATACTAAGGTGTGTGAACATATAAACAAGCAGCATAATTATTTACAGACAATTTTTATTATGCAGATAAATATTTATCTGATTTTAGAGGGCAGAAATAAGAATACAGAGAGCAAAATTAGTTATCAAGTAATTTAGAAAAGAGACAGAAATATTATTGCAAGAGAGTGATTTAATAACTCTGTTTTAAATGGTAGACAAATTTAATGTCGCAGTTAACATGCAGGAGACGACATTGATTTATTTTAAGTAGAAATTACTTATTTTAGATAGAGAATATTCATAACAGACTAGAAAAAATATTGAAAATTTATGAGAAGCTTATAAATAGGCTAGTTAAGTGATTAACATGCTGAGTTTTATTAGCCACCTAATATAAATTTATTAAATGGCAGGCTTAAGTTACTAAAACATGTAGAAATTATTCAAACTAACTAGTTAACACCATCGATTTTATTGTTTTAGTCCTATAAGCATGATTTCTAGATAATAAATGAGAAGTCACTTGAAACCTATATACAAAAATTTCTATTCCCAAATAATATATTAAAAATTATGTAACTCCTATAGGCATGGTATCTAAGTGTGCACAAGCTGAGATTTATTTTAACATACATAAGCAAATAAGATCTGATTATGGTGTTGTAATTGAAAAGTATTTAGTTAAGTTAATTAATCAACATGCCAAGATTTTTACCCAATTAACATACAAAGCTATTAGGGACTGATTGATTAAACTAATTAATTTTGACTAAATTCTATATGAGCATGAGATCAACATCGCTATCAACGAGCTATAGCATGATTTATACTAGATCGTTAGTTTTAATATGCGCAAATCTTGAATTTGCAGAAACAACATTTAAAACTAATTAATTATATGAGGTTGATTTTATTTATTAGTTTTACATACTAAAGGTGATATGCAAATGACGATTAATTAGCACTTAAACAAATCATTTTTAGTATTAATTAGATGAGTTTAAACAAATGATCAAGCAAGAAAACCCTTTTTAATTAGATCTAAAATCGATTTATTAAATTATGAACTATTAAATTGAGCACACTTGCCAACACAATTAAGTTACGATAATTAAATGAACAAGTAGCACGTAAAATCCCCCTCCCCTTAGGCGATCCCCCAAATTTTATCATATATATAGAGAGAGTTAGAGGTTTATACAAATATTACAAACCAGAATAAATAATAAATACAAATTCAAAATACATAAATTAAGTAATCTCGTCTCATGGCAACTCTTCATATTTTGAACTTTTAGGTCAAAATCCTGCTAAAGCAAAGACAAATGTAGCCAAATATATATAAGAGTGAACTTGCATAATAAAATAGTCAACCACACATATATGGTTCAGAGAGCATACATACTACATTGAGAGCAAATAAAAAATATTACGTCACACCGAAGAATGAAAGAAACTAACTAGTTAAGCAGTTAAAAATAATCAGTAATGAAGACACTTTGATCCAATACGACCCGAACACAGCTAACACTTCTTAAAAGTTCACCGGAAAATCTTTTCAAGCAGAGAGAAATATATTTGTTACTTAGTATTTTACTTATGTGAGCAATGTGTGTTGGAATAATGTGTGAATGTGTCGAGGTGATTGTAAAAGTTAGAAATCTCTGGATGTGAGAGTGTGTCCCTAAAAATAATGAAAGGATGTCTCTTTTATAGTGAAGGGGAGGGCATAAAATATAAGGAAAGGAATAATTAAGGAGACAATTATAAAAAGTTTTCCTTATTTTAAAGGGAGAGCCAAAATTAGATTTTAATTAAGTTATTATTACCAAATAATGAACAACTAAAATATGGCAAAGAAATAATTTAGAGTTTTCAATAGTGCAAGAACCGGTTGGAAATAATTGTCTAAATCAAATATTTACCTAATATTAAATTACCATAAGTAAACAAGTAAGCATCAATCAAGAAATATTATTTTCTTTTAAGAAAATGAATAACCAAATCAGAATTATTTTAATTTATCTCGTTACCAAATATACACAAGTAAGAAACCTGTCAATTTTAATTAAGATAAAAGGAATCAATCACAAATTTTACCGTATTTAAAGAAGAACTAAATTAGTAATATTATACTTAGCTCCATTCAAATAACTTAACTAAAATAAAACAATTAAGAAATCACTCAACTCAAATTAAGGCTATTACAAACAATTAACAATGATAAATAAATAATAAGCAAATTTACCTTATCAAGAGCCACCAAATCTGTCCGGATTCACTTTAGCATCAGATAATTAAAATACTATGCAACAAAAAATCAAGCAAGCAAATCACAGGCTTCTTTCAACACTCATTAAATCTCTTAAGGAGAGAATCGGATAACTAACTCGAATTTTATATAATTTATTTATTTTTTTATTTTTTTAACCAAATCTAAAAGCAAGAAATCTGCCTACTTTAATTAAGGTAAAGAAAATCAATTACTCATAATACACCACGTAAAACAAGCAAGGAAGGAATCACTTAAGACAGCCATAAATTAATATAATCAAGCAAACAAACATAATTATTTAAGACAAAATAGTCTTTCCAAAGCAATATTCTCGCACGTAATAATTTACCATAATCGACCATATCAGAAAATTGGTAGCAATATATAATTTAGTGACAAGATTAAATCAAGGTTTACTAATAAGAGAGAAAATTGACTAAAATTAGCAAATTAATTTAGAGATTATTGAGAATTGGAAGAAACGAACATCAATCCGATTCACCAATTTGCCTACAAAATTGCTATCAAGTTACAACACCAATTAATGGAGATCAGTAAATAATAAAGGGGATAAATTGATTTAAACAAAAAGGATCAAGTACCTTATCATTGAATCACATAACACCATAGTATTATCAAACAAGTCCACAAGAACAAGAGAAATCATAACAAGTATAGTTAACATTAAAATGGCATAATCTTTCAAAAATGAGCATGCATAACAACATTTATACATCATAAAATCCAAACCAAATTGTGAATGAAAAGAAGAATCAAACAAGTCCACAAGAACAAGAGAAATCATAACAAGTATAGTTAACATTAAAATGGCATAATCTTTCAAAAATGAGCATGCATAACAACATTTATACATTATAAAATCCAAACCAAATTGTGAATGAAAAGAAGAACACAATTATTAAAAAGAGAGGTAATAATTTTAAAGAACTGTACCTAGACGGATCTGTTACAGATCCGTCTATTAAACCAACTCAAAATTTCAAAAAATTCACTGAAACTCGTTTGTTCGGAGCTTGTTGCTCACTTCGCCGGGGCTGCTCGCTGCTGTTGTTGTTATTGTCACTGCTGGACAGAGCAGCTATTGCTGCTGGCTGTCCTCGCCGTGCTCGCTGCTGTTGATCGGTTAGAGGAGCCTGCTCACCGAAGGAGCTGCTGGCTGCTGGCTGTTGCTGCTTCTTTCGCTGGAAAGAAAAGAGACGAGAGCAGCAGCCTCGCTGCTACTGCTGCTGGAGAGATGAGGGAAAGGAGAAGAGGCGAGGGAGAGAGAGGGACGGCTGCCACCAACAGGTGGTGATGAGTTTCACCGGGAAAAAAAATGGAGATGAGAGCTGAGGGGAGGCGGCTGATCTGTTGAGAGAGGAAGAGTGAAAAAAAATGAATGTTAGGGTTGGTCTTTTAGGTGTAAAATAGGAAAAATAGGAGGTTAGATCTTGACCGTTGAATCGAATTAGATGAGCGGCTAGGATTGATCTAGGGTTTAACTTAAAAGATGGATGGTTAGGATTAAAAGCTGAAAATTAAAATCAGATTGGATTGAGGACTTGGAATAGCTAAAGTTGAAATAAAAATTGGCTAGAATTGAAATGAAAAGGTGGCTATAACTGCAATACAAATGAAATTGAATAGGGAAAAAAAAATTACTTTTTGTTTTACAAATAATTTTTAAAAAAAATATCTTAATAATATTTACGATAATTTTAAAAAGCACGCATACTAAAATGTACAATTTTGACAAAACCAACTAAAATTTTAGAACTCAAAATATATTTTAAAATGCGTATTTAATCGGATAGCATTTTCTGAATTGCTAAAGGTCGGTCAAAATTGGGTGTCAACAGGCTGTTTCTCCTACTTCAAACCAACCAACTGGAGATCTACATCTACTCCTATACAATGCCTCATAAGGGGCCATCTGAATGCTGGAATGGTAACTATTATTGTAGGCGAACTCAATAAGAGAAAGGTGATCATCCCAACTACCTTTGAAGTCGATCACACAAGCTCTCATCATGTATTCTAAGGTCTAAATGGTACGCTCTGCCTGACCATCCGTCTGTGGATGAAATGCTGTGCTAAGGTTAACCTGAGTAGCAAGACCTTTCTGAAATGACTTCCAGAAATGAGAGGTAAACTGAGGACCTCTATCTGAGATGATAGACAAATGAACCTCATGCAACCTCACAATCTCATTAATGTAAAGCTTGGTGTAATCCTCCGTCGAATCTGTAGTCTTGACCGCCAAAAAGCGAGAAGACTTAGTAACCCTATCAACAATCACCTAAATGGAGTTATGCTGTCTCTGCGAGTACGAGGTAAACCCGTGATGAAGTCCATGTTGATCACTTCCCACTTCCAAGTAGGAATGTCAATCTCTTGAGTCATACCTCCCGGTTTCGATGTTCTACCTTTACTTGCCGGCAATTGGGGCACTTAGCCACAAAGTTAGATATATCTCTTTTCATACCATTCCACCAATAGACTTAGATCGCGGTACATATTAGTGGCGCCTGGATGAATAGAATATCTGGGGTTATGGGCCTCTGCAAGAATATGCTATCTCAACTCGTCCACATTAGGAACACATAATTACCCCTGGTTGCGAAGCACACCATCTCCCCTTGGGAGAAAACCTCCACTCTCGATTGTGGATCGCACCCTTAAGCTCAAGCAAGATTAGATCACTATCTTGTTTTTCCTTAACCTCTACTACTAAGGAAGATTCTGCCCCATTCTGAAATGTTACACCACCATCTGATATGCTCATAAGATGAACTCGTAGGCGAGCAAGTCTGTGAACATCATTTGCTAACTCTTTTCTTTCTTCCTCAACATGTGCTACACTACCCATAGATAATCTACTAAGAGCATCTGCTACTACATTCGCTTTACCCGGATGGTAATGCACACTCATATCATAATCTTTAAGGAACTCAAGTCACCTTTTCTGGCGAAGATTCAACTCTTTCTGGGTGAATACATACTGGAGGCTCTTATGGTCTGTGAACACATCTACGTGAACACCATACAAGTAATGTCTCCAAATCTTAAGTGCAAACACACTGCTGCTAGGTCGAGGTCATGAGTTGGGTAGTTCTTCTCATGCACCTTAAGTTGTCTAGAAGCATAAGCTATAACCTTACCTCGTTGCATCAACACATAAGCTATGCCGACTATGGATGCATCACAATAGATCACATAACTATCTAAACCCTCTGGTAAAGTCAAGACAAGAGCTGTAGTCAACCTAGTTTTCAGTTCTGTAAAGCTTTTCTCACAATCATCTGACAATTGGAACTTAACCTTTTTCTAAGTAAACCTAGTCAATGGTGAGGCTATGGATGGAAATCCTTCCACAAACCGTCTGTAATAGCCCACTAGACCTAAGAAACTTCTAATATCTGTAGCAGAGGTAGGTCTGAGCCATTGTTTCATTGCTTCTATCTTCTGGGAATCTACTCGAATTCCTTCACTAGACACAATATGCCCAAGGAAAACAACTGATTGTAACCAAAACTCGCACTTGTTAAATTTTGTAAATAACTGATGATCTTTGAGAGTTTGCAGAATAACCTCTCAAATGACTCGCATGTTCTTCCTCATTCTTAGAGTAAATAAGGATATCATCAATAAAGACGATAACGAACAAGTCTAAGTACTGCTTGAACACTCTGTTCATCAAATCCATAAAAGCTGCAAGAACATTGGTTAGTCCAAATGACATGACTACAAATTCATAATGACCATACCGAGTTCTGAAGGCTGTCTTCGGAATGTCACTATCTCCGACTCTGAGCTGATGATAACCTGATCTGAGGTCTATTTTTGAGAAATGACTAGCACCCTGAAGTTGGTCGAACAAGTCATCAATTCTGGGGATGGGATACTTATACTTGATTGTGACTTTGTTCAACCGCCTATAATCAATGCACATTCGGAGAGAACCATCTTTCTTCTTTACGAACAACACTGGTGCAACCCATGGCGAAATACTAGGTATGATGAAGCCCTTATCTAGAAGATCTTTCAACTGTTCTTTCAATTCCTTAAGCTCAAAAGAGCCATTCTGTAAGGAGGAATAGAAATAGATTGGGTATCTGGAAGGAGATCAATTCCAAAGTTGATTTTCCTTTCGGGAGGAACTGCGGGAAGATCTTCTGGGAACACTTTTGGAAACTCACTGACTACAGGAACTAACTCAAGAGTTGGGGATTCATAACTAGAATCCTTAACCCGAACTAGATAATAGAGATAACCCTTAGAGATCATCTTTCTGGTCTTAAGGTAAGAAATGAATCGACCCATAGGCGCTAAGCTACTACCCTTCCATTCTAGGATTGGTTTATTTGGAAACTGAAAATGAACAATCCTAGTTCTACAATTGACTTAGGAATAAAAGGAATGTAACCAATCCATGCCTAGAATGACATCGAAGTCTACCATTTCTAACTCTATAAGATCTCGCCGAGGTGACTTTCGAGAGATTGTGACAGGGTAATTTCTGTATACCCGTCTAGCTATAACTGGGTCACCAACTGGAGTAGAGACTGAGAAGGGTTCTGAAAGAGTTTCTGGGCTAACACTGAATTGGACTGCTATATAAGGAGTTACAAAAGAAAGAGTAGCCCTAGATCTAACAATGCATAAACATCAAGATCAAAGACTCGTAATGTACCAGTGACTACATCAGAAGAATCTTCCTAATATTGACGAGCCTGAAGAGCATAGAGCCTGTTTTGGCGCTGTCCGCCACCAGTACTAGAAGAGTTACCCTGCTGAGTCGGGCGACCTGCTGATGCTACTGAAGTTGTAGACTGAGCTCTACCATTATTTTCTCCTTGACCTTGTCTAGAAGGACAATCATTCAATCTATGACCAGACTGACCACACCCAAAACATCCTTCCTTACCTGCAAGGCACTCGCTCGGATGGTTCTTACTACATTTCAGGCAAGTCGGGTAGGTTTTGTTGCCTGAAACACTACCTTGAGACTTAGGCCCTGACGCCCTACCTTTCTGATCATTACGAAACCTGGGGGATGGAACACTAGCTGATAAAGGGGCTGGAGTCGAAAACTTCTGCTGAAACTGTGAGCGATTTCCACCACCTGTTTTCTGTTAGGAATACTTGTAGTTACCTGTTTTTGCTTTCTTAGTCTCCTTAGCCTGTTCCCTAAGCTTATCACCCTCAACCTGTTGAGTATGAGTCATGAGCCTAGAGATGTTCATGTCTCCCAACAACATAGCACTCCTGCACACTATTTTCACTACGTCTGACACTCCATACAGAAACTTATTCATTTGAGCCCTGGAATCAGCAACCATGTGAGGAGCATACCTGGAGAGTTGGTTAAACTTGAGCCCATACTCTTGGACAATCATGTTAACCTGCCTCAAGTTCATAGATTCTTGGGCCCTTGCTTCTCTCAACTCTATGGGGAAAAAGTTGTCCAGAAAGGTTTCGCTGAAACAATCCCAAGTAATATGAGCGACATCTGTACCCCTGTTCTCCTTCCACTGAGTATACCAGATATGAGCCACATCTTTCAGTTTGTAAGATGCTAACTCAACCCGATCATTCCCAGTGACCTGCATCACCTCAAAGATCTTCTTGATCTCATCCAAGAAATTCTGGGGATCTTCTCCAGTCTGCGATCCTAAGAACTCAGGCGGATTCATCCTAACAAAGTCACGGACCCTTGATACTGCTGATCCACCATTTGCATTCACAGGAGTTTGAACCCGCTGATTGTTCTTGTTGGCCACACTCTGAGCCAACATCTGAATGACATTCCTGAATTCAGCATTTGAGACTTCTACGATTTGGAATGGAGGAGCTGCGTTTGCATTCCTAGCATAAGCTCTGCGAGGAGGTGTGATCACTGAAACGTAAAACATCGAGTTAGAATAGAATTTAGATCATAACTTACGCACAATAAGAGTAACAAGAAAATGAAGATTTTTCCTAAGACACTTTGTAGCCTCCCTCTCATTAGATGGGAATACCCATATACTATAACTGAGATATATGAAAATTAATGAGTTTAATAAAAAGAAGTTATTAAGCAATACTAAGATGAATCTAACTATGTCTGAAATAAACCTCTAAACTGATTAGAAATGTTGGGACATGCCCCAACTAGATCTAGCAAAACTGAAACTAAAGACTAAAAGCGATAAAGATAAACATGTCACTAGTCCTCGAAGAATGAGGCCTCACCAATGATGCTGCTGAACTGAAGATCGAGAAACAATCTAAGCGTGATCTGGATGTTGAGAACCTGAACCTACATCACGAGAAGATGTAGCGCATGTATGCGTCAGTACTTGAAAGGTATTGAGCATGCAGGATAGAGTAAAACTGAAATAACATATAACTGACCAAAGCAATAAAGCAATGAAATAATCTGAACATGATATAGATACTGAAAATACTGAATACTGATCTAACTGATGCAATGACCAAATTTATAACATGCTGAGACTGAATACTGACTGTACTGAAATATGGTCAATGCAATAGAGTCTGACTGAACTGTGGGAGCTACTAATAACCGACATAAAATCACATGAGCTAAATGTGGAGTCCGATATATACGCCCTATCGAGAGGACCCAATATACCCTGCCAGAGGTATAGAGACATGCTGGCGTGATCACTAAACTGATGTTGCCCACATAGGGGACTTACACCTACGTGGCTCGTAGTTCTGGGACTATATGGGTACGCTAAACCCTAGTCCAACTCGATATTATGCTACTCCTAATGAATTAAGTGGTTAATCTGGTTATGACTAAATTTTTGTAAATACTGGATAACCCAAAACTGAACATGCAAACTGAGAATGCAACAATTAATCTGATAATGATGCATTCATAAACTGAGGCATGTAAAATTGAATACTGAAATATCTGTCCTAGCATGTGTAATTCAAGAACTGAAGAAATACATAGCTAGGGTTCTGAAATTCATGAGATAAACTGAGCACTAACATGACAATCTGATTTGGAACATTTAAATAACTAATTCATGATGATTTGTTGTAAGTCTAGAAACCCTAGGTCTGTTCATAATCATAGAATCAAGAATCTAACTGAATTCTAGGGACCTAATGGGCGAAAGGAACCCACTAGTGAAATCCCACATACCTGGTGACGAATTCCATGGAGAAATCTTCCAATTTCGGGGCTGGAACTGATGGATCCTTGTTGCGTTCTTGAACTAGGGTTCTTGACCTCTCTTCTCCTTTAGCATTCTAGTTTTCTAAGTTTTGATTAAAGTAAGTTCTAGTTATATTTCTAGGCTTAAACTGACTAAAACCTCATGATTTAGGGTTTAAACGGCATATTTTAGGGGTTAAACGAAATAGGAAAAGACCAAAAGACCCCTGAATTAACTTCTGTCGAAGTGACTGACGGAAGGGACTAACAGGCCGTCATTCAATCGACGGTCCGTCGATTGGTACCGTCGGTCGAGTCTCCCCGACATGGCTTCACTAAAACGGGCATAACTTTTTACTCGGAGGTCGGATTTTAGCAAACTTGGTGGCGTTGGAAAGATAATTCAATTATATATCATATTATAGTTCATGGGACACATAATTATTTTTTTTACTAAAAGTTATGACCATCTGAAGTTGATCCATCAACAATTTTCAACTAAATGACAAGTTGATCCTCATCTACGGTCCGCCCCTACGGACCATGGATCGAATGACGGTCCGTGCTGGTTGACCGTAGTTCATGTCAAAGGCTGGGTAAATGAGGTCTCAATCCACAGATACAAACCACGGACCGTGGTCTGATCTACCGACCGTGGGTCTGTCCGTGAGTCGGGACTTAGCCAAATTTCTGAGCTGGGTCTGGGAGGGGTTGCAGTGGTGAACCACGGACCACCAATTGACCTACGGTCCATGGATGGCATCGTAGGTTGCACCTGCAACTTTTTAAAATCTGTATTTTGGTCTATTTACGGATACGGGGTGTTATATTGAGATTTCCAAGATAGCCTTTGAGCTATGTTTTTGAGCATCAATCTCAATTCACAGAAGAAGTATATTTTAAAAAAAACATAAGAGATAATATTATATTTAGGGGAGTAGTATTGAGCACCGATATGGGGATGCGAGTTCACATTAACTCAAGTCTCCATAAACCATGTAACTATCATGGGTAGAAAAGGGTCATACTTTTTAGATGAATCTTTTTCGTATAGACAAGTGGATCCACTAAGTTATGTTAGGTCCTATACTGATGGCAAGATATATAATAGTTCTTGGCAGCACGAGGTAAAGTGATGTATCATCACTATAGTTGTTAAGTGATGGTTGTCGGTTAGAGAAACTCCCACAACAGTAATTGCATGGTTCCTCAAGGGGTTCTTCTTAGTATGGATGCGGGTATGAGACTTCATTCATGCATTGCACAAGTAGACTTTGAGAAGGATCATGAAATGTCTTTTATGATTATGAGTTGATAACATGTTTAAAATGCTTTTTTTTTTTTCCTTTATATTGCATTTGTTTTAAACTACTTTATAATGAAATAAGTTCAGCTAAGTATTCATGAGTTGAGAAGAGCCAATGTAAGTGTTTCTTTTAGATCCTTTTCAAGCCTATGTTATGTTTAACATTCCAACTGACATACTCGTACATTCAATGTACTGATGTCAGTTCGCCTGCATCGTCTTATAATGCAGACGTAGGTAACTAGGATCGGCATTCCGGCCCATCCCTGATCCAGTTAGCAGTTCAGAGTCTATTGGTGAGCCTCCTTGCATTCCGGAGGATCTATTTTCATTGCTTTCTAGTTAGTTCATTAGGATGTTGTGGGGTTGTCCCAACATCCATCTCACTTGTTTTTAGAGGCTTCATAGATAGTCAGCCAGATGTTAGTTCATTCGTCATCATTTTGTTATTGACTTATGTTCAGATTTGAGTTGCCATTTTGGCTAAGTTAAATATTTATTTTCAAAACATTACGAGTTCAATTTGAGACAGTTAAGTTGTTTAGCATTTGGATTCCTTTCTTATTACATATAGGCTTCCGCTGAGTAAGTAAGCCAAGCCAAGGGTTCGCTTGGGGCCAACAATGGTTCTCGAGTATCGGCCACGTCCAGGGTGTAGACTCGGGCGTGACAGTATTGTCATGTGACAACCAAGTTTTGGGGGTATATAATTATAAATTTCTACATTATTTTATAGTATTAAACTTTTATTCTCGTTTTACTTCTGCATCCACAGTATTAGTTACTTTTTAGACTGACTTGTCTTGGTGGAATAAGACGAGTGTCATCACGTCCATTTTCCATACTCACAATCATCAACAACTTAGAGTATACAAACAAAATTACACATGATCGACAATCTCATATTGCTCCTAATTAAATAGGTTACCACTAGAATGAACCATAATAAATAACATGTAAACGTTATCCAATATGCTTTAAACTCTTATTATAATTTAATATCTGGGCGACACTTTTGTCATACAACGATTGAGATGGAGCTCACTATTCCCTTCATTTAATTGTTAGTAAACTCTCTTTATAATAGTGAACCCCACAACCACCACCCTTTGGATGTGACTTCAGGCTCGGATGACGAAATTCAAGAATCATTGTCTTGTTTGTTCTAACATTATACGAGACCAGCCAAGAACTTTTAGGTACCAAAATCATAGAGTTGTCATAGCATGACTTAATACGCATAGTGCAATGAAAGGTCACAAGTTTGTTCCAAAGGTCGGGTTGTATCATTACCCATACATCAAAAACAAACTTGTCGACTGAGTTCAAGATGGCAATGGAGTCACCAAGTGAGATCAGATTCACACTCCAACTATAGACGTCCTAACCATCTAGTGGTCATTCCATCTTTACAAACACCTCATTCCTAAAGTCAAATGAAAGAATTCTAAATTTAGGAGTCTCCGTTAACAGCCAATAATAAGATCCATTCAAATAATTAGTAGTGATAAATAATCTTTCTTGAGAATCAGTTTCATCTAGGTTATGTTTGAATATTTTCCATGAATACCTAGATCATGAGTAGAATAGAGATCAATTAACTAGTATACTACTAACATGACTTTATTCAAATATTATTTTCCTTCTCTTTAGAGCTATTCTTTTTTTTTTCCCGATCTACATGACTAAAATGTAGAATGCAACTAAGTATTAATAAAATTAATGAGACTAATGTGGTACAAAATCTATTATACAAGTATAAATAACAATTACCATTAAGTTAAAGGACTACAATTTAAAATGGCAAACTTTTCATTCATTTATTAATTTTTTTTTTGTGTGTTCTTGAACGGAAATATCGAGATTATATTGGTATGGACACCAATGATGGCGGAGATTTTCTCAAAGATTCAATCAAGGAAGGTTTACTCAGATTGTCTGTAAAGTTATTGTTGAGGTTCAAATCCGTCTATAAAAATTGGTACACTCTTATAAAAAGTTCTAGTTTTATTTGTGATCGAACATTTAAATTTTAACAAGAACAATCCCCCATAACTCTTTAATTATGACTATGCTGCGCCCGATGATTTGCCTCCCATCACTTTCATTTCCGATAATGGTATAGATTTCGTTACACATGAAGTAAATCAAAGAGAACTTGGGTTTGTCATGATTCGGCTTGATAAATTCTTCAAACGAAAGCAATTGTTCTAGAATCATGAGATTCAAAGAGTGCTTAATATTTTGGAAAAATTCACCAATTAGATTGAAAGATTAAATAATGAACAACTTTTAGCTACCTCCACGATGTAGACAAAAAAAATTTTAAAAAAATTCTCTTTATATTTTGGGTCTACTACTATAGTTTTCCACTTAATATGAAGTGGTATACAAAATATTTATATTCTTCAAAAAATAAATATGTAACTCGTCATTTACCTTTTTCAATCTTAAATATGTACAATAAAAGAGTATTTACTATTCAATCATAATGCTTTCTGATATTCTTTTTCTATAAAATTTGTGCAAACGTTATTGAATTTTCAAAATTCCACCTACTATTTTATATTCGCTCTACTCTTAACTGTGTGGAACATATTAAACCCTTCTAGGATGTAATTTTAATATGCTTTTATACTATGAATTTCACTCGTGTAATTAAGAGTAAAATAAAAATTTTAAAATTATACAATTATTAAGTGTCATAAATAACCACTATGATAAATTTGATTCTTTTTTCCACTAGTCCAACAGCTGGTATACGATAAATGATCTTTTTCAGTGAAAATAAAGAATCTAGACAATGCTGGAGTAATAAAGTAAGAAAACAGGTACGATTAAAACTTTGGTTAATTAATTCTCAATTTTCTTACTTCCAACAAATTAAAGATTGATGTCTTTGTCTGAGCAGTTTTTTGAAGGTAGGTAATGATTCAAAATTAATACAATTATTAAGCTTGTAGTTTGGCCTCGTAACACTTTAGAAATAAACAAAAATTTTAGACAAGGTGAATTAGTTAGATTACAATTTATATTTTAATTGTAAGAAACCAATTAAAAATTTCTTTACCAAAAATTCAAATCAAGAGAGGTAATCATAATGTTTTAAATCACAAGAGAAGTTGGTATTACTAAGTCAAATTTGAGAGGTACTCTCGAAATTATTCCGATTCGCATTTCCTAATTATTCTCAAAATTTAATTTGCGAAATACTCAAATGAAAACTTGTTTGATTGAATCATTTATAACTCAAAGTGTTTGTGCCTAATACATTTTTATTTAACACTAAAAACACAATCAAATAATGCATGCTTAAGATTGTTAATGTGAAAACTAATATTTATCTATAGGTACTAGCATTAGCTTTGACTAATACTAACTTGTAATGAACAAAAAAAATCTTTTTTTTGGTACATATTGTGATTATAATAGGCAGATGACTACATGAATATTTATTTTCTAAAGTATATAAATATTTTGTATCCCACTTCATATTAAATGGAAAACTATATTAGTAGCCCTAAAATATAAAGAGAAAAATATTATAAATTTTTTGGAAAAGGATCTGAAAAATACTCTAACTTTAGCCGAAATTGTTGTTACGTTACCAAACTTTATGAAGGACTGCACTATTTAATAGTGTATTTTAAAGGTATATATGTGCCCACGTGGACACGTTACGATTTATAATTATGCAATATTTATGATGTCCACGTGGGCACATATATGTTTTTAAAATACACTATTTAATAGTGTAGGAGGGGTAAAAGGTCATTTTCAAAGTTTGATATCGTTACAACAATTTCGGTCAAAGTTCGAATATATTTCAGACTTTTTTCCTTAAATTTTTTAATATGGCCTTATAATACGCATATTTTATCTATATCGTAGAGGTAGCTAGAAGTTGCTCATTTACTCCTCATTTCTTTTTGTCTATATTTGTTTAATTAATTCTGAAAAGTTGTAGTTGGCTATTTATGAATATATTTGTCTTGTTGTAAAAAGAGAAGAAAAAAGAAAACTCTAGCTACTTTTAATATTAGTTTGTTATACCATTCATTTAGAATAAATTATCCAAAAGAATTCGATTTGACAATTCATTATTATTACCTTTATCGACATTTTGCTTTTTTTTAATTTTCATCTAAAAAAGAAAAGTACAAGCCCATGGCCCAATCATGTCAAACCCAACCAAAATTCTCTTTTATTTTGTAAGGGAAATTTTTCAAAATAATAATATTTTAATATTTAATGGGATCTCATAGCCAAACTTTCAATATTTATTAAACATGTTAATATTTTAGTTTGTTATATTATTGATTTATGTATTTTTTTCATTTGTTTAATTTTAAAAATACAATTAATTAATAAAGAATGGAGAAAATCAGGGAAATAATATTTCAAATAAGGTAATTTTTAAATTTAAACTAACAATGTTACCTTAATTACTAATCATAATTTTGGTATAACTTTAAGTCGGCCTAGTTTTTTTTCCAATACTCTTATCCTCTTTACATCTTTTATTTTTTGGTTTAAAATTTGCAAAATCCCTTTCCTATTATATGTGTTTGGTTCCACATTTGACATGACTTCTCTCTCTCTTATTCCTCATATTCCCAATAATGATTTTTAACACTCCATTGAAAATACTCAATCTATGTCGAATTGAAGTCGATTGATTTAAGATTTTTTCTAGCATTTTAGAATGACTACAACATTAAAAAAATACAAAATTTATTGACATACAAAGTGAGATTGAAAGACAAAGTGAGCACAAAAATCTAAATCTTGTTAGCATACGTTTAGAATTAATACAAAATAAAAAAGAAATACAAAACTTGTTGGCATACAAAGTGAGATTGAAATACAAAATTATATTGAAATACAAAGTGAGCATAAAGAATCTAAAACTTGTTGGCATACATTTAGAATTAATACAAAATTAAAAAGAAATACAAAACTTGTTGGCATACAAAGTGAGATTGAAATACAAATTGTTATTGAAATACAAAGTGAGCACAAAAAAAATACAAAACTTGTTGGCATATAGTTAGAATGAATACAAAAAAAAAAAAAAAAAAAAATTGTATGAAGCCTAATTTAGAATAGCATACAAAATTCTGTAAAACTATTTATCTATTGTCCTATAATATAATACAAAATTAAACATATACATAATTTGAAATGAATACCACCTACAAAATAAATACAAGTCTAAAAACTCAAATTTTAGCAAGATACCACATGAATTTTGTAATGAATACAAATGCAAATGAGACAATAAAATCAATAAAGAATACAATTTGATAGTTTAGATACAAAATGCAACATGCCTTAAAGTTGTTTTTCATCACTTTGATCTTCAACAATTTCATCAACTTTCCAAATATTGACATTCGAA